>VYXF01004786.1:24708-73704 GCA_013397295.1 Polioptila caerulea | reverse complement strand
GAAGATCTGCCAAATTCCTGGAATAGCTTCCCCCGGGGGGGGCGGCGGGAGGGAGGTGTTGCGCCTTGTTTACAGTCAGAAGTCTCACATCCGAGAGGCCCCCCCCCCCCCCCCCCCGCCGTTTTCTCCATTAAAGTCACTCCATCGTGCTGTCGTGTCCAAGAGGTTTGCACTGTTGTGAANCCGGCTCAGCCCTTGAAGATCTGCCAAATTCCTGGAATAGCTTTCCCCGGGGAGGGCGGCGGGAGGGAGGTGTTGCGCCTTGTTTACAGTCAGAAGTCTCACATCCGAGAGNTTAAGTTAGACCTTTTTTTTGGACCCCGGTCCTGTCCCCGGTCTCAATGCTCTAGATCTTTTGCTGTGCAAAAGAAGACTACTTGTGGCTGTTCACCTGTACATAGGGAAATGTATGCAAATACATTTTGTTATTTTTAAGAACACCACCATTGCGATCTCCTCTGTTTGCACATATGTGAAGAAAATAAAGATGACGGTAACTTAAAAGAAACTGAGGTCACTGTGGCAATTTGGCCTCTGTGTGGATTCCTGTAAGAAGCTAGGAGGGGAGAGACCCCTTGGGAAGTGGTGTAAGTGCAGGTGGTGTAGGTGCACGAAAAGGCTGCTTCAAGCATCAAGCGTGACACCCAAGCTTGCTGGAAATGTTGCACTACAGGGAAACACACTGGGCACTTAAGGACTGTTAAAAGGCACAGGAATTAGGTTTTCTCTCTGCAGCGTCTAATGATGGGCAGGAAAGTCCAAGAAACCTCTCGTCAGGGCGCTCTGGCTGGATCCTAGTCTGGAGAAATCCAACTGCAGGGCCCTGAGACTGCCCTGAGGCGAGGTGCCCGTCGCCTGGGCATTCGAGATACTGCACAGGATCTGCATCCAGGTGATGCAGCTGGTCCTTTTCTGCTCGAAGTGCTAGCCTGAAACAATTTTATAACCTCACCCAGGGTAAGCAGTGAAGTTGATTAGCCACGGGACTGCTGTGGTATTTTTAGCTGTAAATCTGTAAGTGGCAGGCTCCCAGGGCAGGAGAGATGTTCCGGTTTCATTTGTCCCCAAGTGGAGGTATCAATTAAGAGATAATTAATCTGGCATTTCTGATGTCTTAATGTTTTCCACTGTGCCTGTGCTGCAATCGGTGGAGTCGCAGGAATGTCGATGAAAAAGCCCAACCAGCTGCCAGGGCCAGGCCACACTCCTTGTGCAAGGAGCCTGCCTTGGAACTTGTAAATACCTCATTAAAATCCATTGCAAAATCTGCCACCACACCAGCGAGACCATTGTCTCAGGATGAGTCAGAGGAGGAAGGCACAGTGGTGTGGCTTTCATGGGTGGGGGTAATGAGAGGGGGGAATCCCCTCAGAGTGGGCACCTTCTTGCCTTGTGATGGGCGGCGAGATGCAGCAGGTGACAGTGTCCACTGCTGGATTTCACGCTCAGGCCGGCACTGCAGAGACACAGCTTGCTAAAGAAATAGTGTGTCTTTCTGCTTTTTCTCAGACGGAGCTCCCTTCGCCTTTCCCGGGGAGGGAAGGGGCACGACGGGAAAATGAAACACCCGGGAAAGTTTATCCCAAAGTGCTTTCCCCAAGATGGGGCTTGCCAGACTGCCTGGCTGGCAGCATGGAACCTTCAGTGCCCTGGGCTGGGGTGACTGCCCCAGGTCTATGCCCAGAGCCGTCTGTCACTGCTTGCCCTCTCCCAGGGCAGAGGGAGCAGGCAGTGGCTGGAGCAGGGAGCAATACACACCTGGGGAGCAGAGAGGGCATGCCGGGGAAGTCACGGGGGTTAGTTAACTAACGCCGAGTGTTGAATGACCGGGTGGTGTTTGCTTTACATCCTCCGTGTGTGCTTAAAGGTGGTTAATGGCCTGAGCTTAGTCAATGCCTTTCCTCTCTCCAGAAGAGCCATCATGTCTGCAGCAGTGAGAAAAGGTTTTTATCGCATGCCAGAGCTAAAAGCGCAATTCCCTGAGCAGCAGTAGCAGCAGCCAGGGCCTGAAGCATTTCCCCTTGAAGCCATTAGCAGGGCTACTGTGCAGTTTCCTTAGAGGCCTGTGTAGATCATTAGCTGTAGAGTCCAAATCCCTTTGTGACTGGGATATTTTGGTACTAGAACCATAGAAAAAAATGTCATATGTACATCTGCAGTGCTGGTGTGAGCTTATTCATGTGTGCTTAGCTGCCCTGCCCTGCCCATAGCAGCATACCTGGGCCTGCAAATGAGAACAAGTTCATGTGAGGAGAAAAAGGTAATTTTATTTTCCGCACAGTAAGTTTGAAGGAACATCTTCCTAGAAAAAAGAGAGGAGGAGAGAGCGAGACCTTCTCTGCAATAGAATTGAGTAAACGGCTGAGCTGCTGCTGTGTTTTCCTTTTAAACAAGTATCTGCTTGCTAAGCTGAAAGCCTACTGCTGGCTGATGGGCTGGTGTGGGGAGGTGCAGCAGGGCTTTGGGGAAGGCCTGTTCCCAAATGTAGAGGACAAACTGTTGGATGGTCTCTGCTCGGTGGCAGGGCTGCTGCCCACTGACAGTGTCCCACCGAGCGTGGCACTGCCCCTGCTCGGGCTGTCAGCAGAGACACGTTCCCTGTCGATGAGGCTCCATCCATCAGCACTAACTCAGCCTTACAGCTGGGGTGGTGAATCAGCCCCTGACGCAGCAGAGGCGTGAGGGCTGCGCAAAGAGCAGCACAGACTCTGAAACTGCTCCCCAACAGCTGGCAGCCCCTTCCCACTGCTGCTTTCCCAGGGACAGGCAGGCAAAGGGAGAGCAAAGGCAGCCTGATAGCTCTGCCAGTAGGTTTGGACTGTGGGGAAAGAAGTCAAATGCAGGAACAGGTGTTTGCAGAATTACATGTCAGGCATTGCCATCTGCCCCTGGTGCAAGTCACTGCCCTGCCCAAGGTCTGTGGGCCAGCCAAGGAGGTTTCCAGCACAGTAAGGTTGAACACATCTCTGACCTAGCAGGCAGCATGTGATGAATTGGCCAGAAAATATCTATAACAAGCAACACAGCACTAGGAAAGGCAATGATCCTGCTCTGAGCCTGACACATGGAGCTGATGCTTTGGCAAGTTGGCTTAGGTGCCGCACCAGGTGCCTGAGGTTCCCCGAGTGTGTTATGGCTAAATAGAGCATGTGATTATTCCAGGCAACAATGATGGCTCCCAGAATATGGAGAGATTAAGGGGAAAAGAGCCCTTTTTACTAATACTATTTATTGACTGTGTATTTGCTGGTGTACTACAGATTTTCTCCTGAAAATGAGGCTGAGGGGCGACCACACAAACGTGGAAGTGTTGGCAGGATCCCATGTACAACTTCTTGTTTTTCTCTGCCCTTAGCATGCCCTTCTCCCATCTTTAGGTCTTCCTCATTCACAACAGGAAAAAATATCATGTGCAACCAGAAAAATTATCCAGTGGTCAAGTGGAATGAGCCAAGTAATGAAATGACTTTTAGCCCAGACTGTAGTACTGATTTAAATCCAGAATTAATTGCAGTTTAGTTTGGAGATGTGCCTTGCATGGGACACATCCAATTTGCCTGAACAGGGGGGATGATGTGGGAACTGCTGGCTGAGGGGCTGCTTTGGACTCCTGGATGTGAAATCTTGTTGAACGGCACTAGGTCAGTGGTGAAAACCTCTTTCTTTTTGGGGGCTACAGGCAATACTCAGTGTCAAGTACAACCCTGGGACAAATCCAAGTCACCTTCAACATACACACTGTGACTCTCAGGGAAGCAGGAAGGCGTCAGGATTTCCTCCTTGGCGGTGTGTTGGAGAAGAGCAACTGACCTGCCCCACTGCTGTTAGTCATTCCCAAGGTATCACAACTGTCCCATTGCCCAATTCTTGGCCATCACACCAAACCCTCCATTATTCAGTGGGGAAAAGATTCCCAATTCCAGCTTACAGGGAAGGCACAGGGCAGACAACCTATTGTCAAACTGTCCAAGGGGTTGTGGGTGACAGCACTGCCCAGCCGCTGGTTTTCTTGGGTGAGGGTGGGCAGGGTCCCACTGATGATGAAAAAAACTTGTGTGCTGCAAGGAGGGTATAGTGCCAGCCAGCTATGCCTCACCTCCTGCTTCTCCTGGAGCTGGGAAGAATAAAACCCTGCATTTCTAAGGTCAGCAGCAGCCCCAGCTCCTGCAGAGCTCATGTGCTGTGAAGGCGTCTCCCCCTCCTCACCCCAGCCGCTGGTAGCAGCAGGGGCTGTTTTCCTCAGCAGCTGGAAGGAGATGATGTGCAAGGACAGGAATGTGAGGGCAGGCAGCCAGGGCAGCACAGGGACAGCGTGGGGTCCCAGAGGCCGGGCCAGGTCGGTTCATCCGCGGGGCTCAAAGAGCCCCATGGAGGAACTGAACTGACCTGGCCTCTGAGGTTCTGCTTCTCTCCACATCTCCATCACCCACCCCAGTCAAGGTGGCACCTCCAGCTTGCTGCCTGGTGCTTGTAGGGGCCTGAATCTTGCTTAATGCCGGGCAAGGTGCGTGAGCTGGGGGGGAGCAGAATTGTCCGCTGCTACAACCCAGCAGGAAATCAAAGCTATGCATTCAGAAAACCATGACATTTCCTCTTGCCAGTGGGGGCTCTGCCTGATGGGAGGACTGAACACTATGAAAACACTCAGAGAAACAGTTATATAATGAAGGACAAGGTCCCAGTCCAGCCTTTGGCTCGACAAGGCAGCTCTGTAAGGAGCTGAGCTCCAGGCTGCAGCTGCGCAGCACCCTCCAAGATCCAGCCCTGGTCACTGAGGCCCATTCTGCTGAGGGGTGGAGGTGGGAGAAAGGCTGCAGAATGCTTTTTCCCAAGCTAGGAAATGCTCTGCATGCTCAGACTTGGTAAGCCAGAGCACAGCTTCCATCTGTGGGCTTAAATCAAGCCCCTTTGATGGTAGGAAGTAGGCAAGGTCTGGGGCAGGATAGCCAGGACTGATGAAGGTCAGGGTCTGATAGCTGCAGGCATCTTGGCTTTCATGCCACTGCCCAGTTGTCTTGGACCCAGTGGTGGCACATCGTGATACACATCATCTGCCCCTATACCCCAAAATAGGGGCATATGTCCTCAAACATATGTTGCCTGCTCTGTGGGAAGGACTCTGGTCACAGTAAAGGGCTTTGCCTCCTCCTGTACTCTCCTGCTCTGAAATGGAGGGCAGCTGGGCAGCCTGCCTCCTGCAGCTGGTCCTGCTGACACCCCACAAAGAGGGGGGACATGCTCAGTGTCACATCTGGGTCTGGAAATCCCTGCTGCTCTGGCACAGGCAAGCAGGGGGGGACACAAGGAAAAGGCTCTGGGATGGGATTCATCATTCCTCCCACGGCACCGTGAAGCTGCACACGGTCTGCTTGGATGCATGAACAAGCTGAACTGTGACCTTAATTAGAGCTGACAGTGTTCCTGGAGGGAGCTGGCAGAGCAGCAGCACCAAAGCTGCTGCTGCTGGGTCTGTGTGCAGAGCCAGGCTCTGCACCAGGTTGGCCTGGCTGTGCCATTGCCCTTGAGTCCTGCCACACTGGGATCTGTGCTCACTTCAGCTCCAAAGATCACAGTGGGAGGTACACCCTCAGCCCCAAGGGACAGGAGAGGCAGTGCCCAAATCCAGCCCTGCTGAGCATTTGCCCAGCATTGCTCTGCCCTTTTCAGCCAGCTGGGCACTGCCTTTCCCAGTCCTGCACATTTCCCTCTGGTTTTCCTCTCTTATTGTGGCTCTTTGCCCCCAAGTGCTCTGCTCTCAGCACCACTGTTTCTCACAAACTCTTTTCTCATCCCAATTTCCTGCTGAGTGAGAACTGCCACTTGATGCTGTTTCACAAATGCTGTCGAGGATTGCCTTCACTGGAACACAGTGCAGGCAGCCCAGAGCTGTAAGGGTTCCTCCTCCAATGGGCAGGGAACAGTTAAAGGAATTAGGATGAAAAGTTGATATAAATAATTTGGTAGCTCCTGTAGGAAGATTGCAATTTAGACTAATTTTCATAATTACATTTTCAATCTCTCTGCTATAATACTTATGAAACAATAGAGTCAAGTGTGAATGCAGCTGCCTGCATTTCCTACCAGTAACTTCTCATTCTGCTGCTTAAAACAAGTCCATGGGGACATTGAACTAGGCAGCAGGGATGGCAGGGAGGGACATGGTATTTCCCCAGCATCTTGTTTTTGCCATTGGGAAGCCTCATTCCCCTCTGCCTGGCACAGGGATTTTAACTTCAGCTCCAGGATCAGCAATGATTGTATGAAACTAGCCTACTTGGTGCAAAAACATCATCTCTTCTGCTGGAAATGGAGGAAAATAATCTGGAAATATTTCTTTCTGAGCAAGGAGACCCACACTTTCTCTGCCCAATCTGTGGTTAATGACCCCCAGAGTCAGCTCCGTCCATGTTCGTGGTGGCTCAGGAGATGAGATCAGTGCAAGTGGAGAGCCAGGCCTTGGCAGCTACTGGCAGGAACATTCATTTGCAGCAGCTAATCCAAGCTGAGTGTTAGTGATGACTTCTGAACATGGCCAAGACTGTGTTTGCCCTGCAGCCTGCTCCTGCCTTTGCTCACCTGGGAAGAAATGGATGCTTCTCAGCAGCAGAGGCAGGTCCTGGGGTCTGTGCCCTGCTCATTGCCTTCTCTGGGAGTCCCAGGAGAGCCTGACCAGAAGGTGTCTTGCCAGGGCTCCAGCAGCAACAGGCACCATGGCCAGGAGGCAGGTGAGCAAGGGGAGGATGCAGCCACAGAGAGCTGAGTATGTGCTGCCTCCATCGTGCACAGACACCTGAGGAGCACCCAGGGCCATGGGAAGTCCTTCCCCATCCCAGCATCTGCCTTCATTTGAGATGCAGCACACAATACACCGGTCCCTTCGCTGCTCTGCCCTTGGCTCAGCAGCAGCAACTCCACCCCATGTCCCAGTGTCCCCCCCAGGTATCCCCAATACCTCCACACATCCAGCTCTGATCAGAGCAGGACCGGGGCAGGTGTATGAGTCTGGGCTTCCTCAGTGCCACCATCCTTGCTGGTGACACTGCGTCCTGTCCTGCCACAGTCCTCCAGCAAGTTGTGGGTTGAGAACTGAGCCGCTTATCTTTAGTGCTGCTCTGATCTAATTTTACTTTCTTAAGCAATGTCCAGGCTTTAGAGAGTGTCTTGTAATGCAAAGGCTCTGCATGGCAAGGAGGGGAGTCCCTGCACTAATACAGCAGTTATCCCACATGCAATGGTACAGCAGTTATTCTCCACACCAGTACAGCAGTTATTCCTCACACCAGTACAGCAGTTATTCCCAAACCAGTACAGAAGTTATCCCTCACACCAGTACAGCAGTTATCCCTCACACCAGTACAGCAGTTATTCCCCATGCATGACTTTGCTGTTAAAGCTCTCTGGCTGCAGTGCTGGCTCAGCAAATTTGCAGCATAGTACAGCTGTGCAGGAGACCTAAGGTCCACCAGGGTCTGCTGGAGCTGGTAGTCACTGTAGGATCTGCCTTGTCTGTGTTTGGACCCCCAGTGCAATCCCATGAAGACCTTTCAGTTACTGTGCTTTGAAGTAAGCTGAACCCCTGCCTCTTGACAGCTCTCACTGCTGTTACCAAAGAGAGAAACACCAAGGAAATCAGACCCTCCAGGCTACCACCAGAGAGGCAGAGGAGCAAGGACCACTACAGGCAAAGGGCATTGCAAAGGCCTGCTGTGCAGCAATAGTAAGACCAGGAGTCCTTATTGCACCTCTGGGCAAACCTAGAGGTGAGGTTCATCAGCCAGGCCATTGATCTGTCTGGGCTTCCAGGACTCAGGATGTGACCTGAACTCAGGTGCACTCCATGGCTGTGCAGCCTCCCTGTGAAAGCAGTTTCATGTACACTTGCCCCATGGCACCTCTGTAAGTAAAGCTCTGCAGAAGGCTATTTCAGGACCCAACATGACTCTCCCTGATGTCAGGACCAATTAGTTATATCCTGCAAAGGAAAAAGAGTCTACTAAAGCCAGCTCTGGTGGGACAATGACATTAAGATGTCCCAGGTGCTCATCTGGGTTCCCCAAGCAAACCAGGAGCTAAATTTAGCCCTGGGAGAGTGGCAGGAGGGGGTGGCTGCTGTCGTCTGCACTCAGATCTCTTGGGGCAGTCATCTCCTGCGTGGGCCATCCCTTCACTTTTGTACTCTGACCTGCTCTTGCTCTGCCCCTGTGCAGACTATAGCTCCTGCACTGGGGCTATAGCTGAGATCAGTCTGAGCTCATCTTGGTGGGCTTGGCTCATGCTTTATCCCACTCAGCCAGACCATCAAACCTCACTGTCATTTTCCAAGGAAATACCCATTTGAAGGACAAAGAGGAAAAAATAATTAGTCAAAATAGTGAGAGACAGAGAATTTTAGGCATTTCATATTTTCATTGTCCTCCCCCACAATGGTATTATCCTTCTCTAAATAGATGCTGAGCTGAAGACATAACAACACCCTACTTCCCCCAAATAGCTTGAGTGAAACAAATGCAGGAAATCTGAAGGGATTGGAGCAGAGCTGTGGCCAGACAGGAGCCTGGGCAGCCCTATGAGTTTCTTGGGGCCATGGGGGCTTCACAGGACTGGCAGTTGATCTTGCCCTCATGAAATCGAGGCTGCTGCCCTTGCACTGCAAAAGTGCTGATATGGGAGGTCCTGGCCCTCTGTCCCCATGTCTGGTCCTGGTGCTGTCCCCTGTCCCTAGGAAAGCACCAGCAGGGCAGCCCTGAAGCATGGCAAAGGCAGCAGGAGAGACACAGACTCTGCAGCCTATCACAGCTTGGTCCTAAAAGCTGGTGGCAGTGGGCTGGCCTGTGTGCCCCTGGCACAGTGCAGCCCACTGGGAGCACCCACCAGCCAGGACAGCCCAGTGCCAGCGCCTGCCATGGTGTGATGGCAAGGAAACCTCTGTCCCCTGGCTGGGTGCAGCTGGGCTGTGCTGCTGGCACCGGTGCCTGCTGTGGTGTGGGGAGCCCTGCTGCTCCCACTGTGCCATGCATGGGTGACAGGGACACCCCAGTCCTGGGCAGCTGCCCCAGTAAGTTGCTTCATATGGGGGGGTTGAGGTTCTCCTGTCATGCCTGTGTGCTGTGGGGACAGCACTCCCTGCACTCTTCCCAAAGCTGAGGTGACATTCCCAAAGCTGAGGTGACATTCTCTCTCCTAGGCAAGTGCCAAGCCTCACCAAGTACCTGGGGCTGTGCTGGGAGCCCAGCAGGAGCTGTTTTATCAGGACCAAGGTTATCACATGTGCTGGCAGAGCCCCTGGCAAGAGCCACGCTGAGACAGACAGATGTGGTTTGTCCCTGGGGAAGAGGCAGCCCCTCCAGACAGCACCTGCCTGCAATCTCTGTGAGCCTTGACCAGGTTCAGCTCCAGAACAAGGCACAGTCACTGCTGTGACTGAAGTCACCGTACTTCAGCAACTTTTCACAATTGTCTTTAATGGCAGAACCATCAGTAAGACACTCCGAGGTGCACTTAGACCTTCCCTCCCTGAGGAATACTTTTAACTGAAACCAAAGCACAGAGGCAAGGAAATTGCTCGATGAAGTCGTTCGGTAATTGTGAAAAAGAAGAACTTGTTTTCTTTGTCTTGCAACAGCAAATTGCACAACATGACCTTCAGTGGCTTGAGCTCGGCAGGTTTTCAGGAGGAGGTTGTGGGGTGATATAAAATCCACACTGTGAGGAGGGAAATGATTCCGAGCCTGCTATGGACTGTATGGTATCCATAAGGAATGTGGCAGCGGGTGATTGAGGTGGCAGTGACTGTGTTTGGTTTCCTATTTGGGCGCTCTACCTGAGCATGGGTGAGCTCTCCTCTCCTGTTTGGGGCCAGCTCACAGAGGACCTGGCTCAGCCTCAGGGCTTGCCTGTGTTCCCAGGGTAAGGCAAGCACACGGCCCACAGATGCATTAAGCAAGAGGAGCTTTTATGAGCTCATTTTGCTCGGTTAAGAACCATTATGGTGATTATGACTTTTAGCCCTGTAACATAAAAATACTCTTTGTCAAGGTGAAGGGGTGCTCTGTAACCCGAAGTGGAAGGAGAAGAAAAGTCACTAGAAGAGGTCAGTTAGGATTAATTACTTGTCCTTACATCCCTGCATATCCTAGCCCCAGACATGAGTTGGATGTGCTAGGTGCAGGACAGAAAAATAGAAGACAAAAATAGGTAGTGCTGGGAGGAACCAGGAGCAGATACCAGAAAGAGCCCAGACCAGGAGAGCAAGCCCAATCTGAGGTCCCTCTCCTTCCCCTTTTCTGATTCCTTCCCTCTCCAGGTGGTGCTGCCTCATCCTGGCTTTGTCATTCAGATGCAAACGGGAATGCTCCAGCACGATGAAAAGGCCGCTGACACCTTACATTTAATTCAACTCACGAAAGTCTACTGGGTGCTAGGAGGAAAATAAAAAAAAATAATCCCACAAAAATCTTCCATCTCTGTTTTGTCCCAGTTTTAAATGGTAAAATCTGTGCTTTGTTCTCAGTTATTGTTGCAAAATTGAACCACTTTCAGCCTCTCACCTTACTTAACCGCGGGCTGCCTCCATGCAGAGCTGCTGAGTACAGCATGGAATGAAAGCCCTTCCTTGGCCTAGAAACCTGGAATGTGTGAACCTCGTTAAAATGCACACAGAGTGCTGGGTTTTGAAGTGGAGTGAAGCCAGAAGTCAGTAAGCCCCCAAAGGATGCTGTGTGGCTGTTCCCAAGACGAGGAGCACACCTCCAGCTGAGAGACACGCTGTACCTGACAGTCCCGGAACGCCTCCCAGTAACAGCCCTGGCCTAGAAATAGCTCAGTGCTAGATGATGCTCTCAAGAGACTGATGAATGTTGCTGACTCTCTGCAGCATCCCAGCAGTTGGCTCCTGCCTGGTCACACCTTCCCTTGGCTCATCAGCACCAGGCCCTTCTTGAAGAGCTGCAGCACTCTTGTCTGATGAGCACTGAGTTCTGCTCGGCTGGGATGGAGTGAAAACACCTTTGGTTCTGCAAGCACTGCAGGCACATTAACCTCCCCTGTGGCTCTGCTTGCCTGAGCAAATCCAGCATGCAGAGCTGTCAGGTTTGTGTTTCCCTTTCTTTTTGGAGATGTGACCCTGGGAAGAGAATGAGCTGTCACCTCCTCCAGCTGGGAGAATGCCAGTGCTCAGCAGTGCCAGCTGGTGACTTCTTGGTATCACCGTGTTCTGCTCAGCCCTGGGCTGCACACTCTCACGGGACTCTGTGGGGCCAGGGATGCTGCAACAATGAGACCTGAGGCTACTGCAGCCCCATTCCCAGCCCTCTATGTATCCTGGGGCTGCTGCCACTTTGAGCTGGCTGTAGGATGCTGCCCCCCAAGTCATCCCAGATCCCCCTTCATCCAGTGGCCGGCGGCTCCTGGAGAAGCCCTGGCCTCAGCCAGGAGCAAGATGGTTGGTGAGCCCTGGCTATGGGGACAGCAAAGGTAACTGCAATCTGCCCAATTCCTCTTGCCATGCAGCCAGATCCATGCTCTTGGCTGCGGTGCAGGATCTCTGTGCAAAGCTGAATGGCTGCTGCACTTCATTTGCCAAGTGGCCACTGTTTATCCATGAAGAAAGTGAGCCCTTGCCCATGCAAGCAGTGCTCACCAGCTGTTCTGCACAGCACAGCAACCTGCAGTGCCAGAGGGTAGAAGCCCAGAAAGCCATTCTTCCATCCATCCATCCATCCATCCATCCATCCTCCCTCTCTGCAGAGGAGGCAGGGATGCTCCTCCTCTCAGCAGGTAATGTAGGGAGGATAATTCATTTATGAAGTAATTTAGTGTAATTCTTAGCTATTAATACTGTGTTTTCTATTTTTTTTAGTTTCTATGTAATTGCTCCCCTGCTCTGACTCATGCTGTTCCTGGGGCTAAGAGCTGTGCACCGTATTAGCACTGTCTGCAAGATGCATGAGCTCCTTAGCTCCTGCCTAGCCTGGCTGAGGGGATCCTCTCCCCTTCTTTCCACAGCAGACCCTGACCTGCCCCTGCAGTGCAGCAGGGACAGTCTGATCTCTGTTACCTGCTCCAGCTCATGGCCCCTGCAGCAGCACTGATTTCTCTGCAGTCACTCTACAGGGGAAGCAAAAAGCTCCCTGGTATCTGTTTTATCTGTGTCCATCTTAAGCACTGGAGAAAGGTGTTACTGGAGCTCAGCAGAAGGGTAAGTATTTTTCTTTTTACATGATTGAAATGAGAGCTATGTGTGCAAAGCCATAAACTGTGTCTGATGCCTGTGTGCTCTTGTTCACCCACAGTACCTTTCAAATAGTGTCCCAGATCAGCACCATGGGGGCCTGATTTGCACCCAGAGATCTCCAGAGACCCCAAGCCTTCCCCCTCCCCAGTGTGATGTCCACAAGGCCCATTGCATTGCTCCCAGAGGCTGGGCAGACAAAGGCTGTGTGTGAGCAGCCTGGTTTCCGACCCAGACTCCAGCTCCATGACAGGGCTCCCAGCCTCAGCCCCCCATTCCAAGAGTTGATTGAGTGGCCCTTACCCAACCCCTCCCTCAAGAACAGGGCATTTTGCTCAGTCACAGCTCTCATATCCCCACTGCAGGCGATGTATCCCATACTGTGGGGGCTGGGGGTGTGTTATTTACACAACAGCTCTCATCATCTGACATCTGCAGTGCAATGACATTTCCACGGAGTCCAGCACGGTGCGTTTGGCTCACTGCTAGGGCTGCCTCAGTTTCCCTTCTAGGTGGCTAAGCCAAGAGCTAGCACCCACATCCCTCTGGGCTCCCTCCAGGGGAGTGCAGCAATGACCCTGCCCCTCACACACGTTCCCTTTGGCTCCTGGATTCCAGCACCCTGTCTGTGGGTCAGGAACCATGACCCGCACCAGCCGCCGTGTGCAGAGCCAGCAGGACTCACGGGCTGTGTGGGGAGGCATCTGACAGTGAGGCCAATGCCACCCTGCATTGCCACCCTCTGCCAGCCCTCTCCTTGGCAGGGCCTGGAGGCAGGGGATGCTCAGCCTGGGGCTGGCATGTGTGGCAGCTGGAGATGTTTTAAGTAGCTGTCCAGAGGGTCTGCTGGGCAGCCAGGTTCCATGAGTTATTTAGGGTCTGCTGGGCAGCCAGGTTCCATGAGTTATTTATTAGCTGCGGGAGGGAAGTGGTGATAAATAATACATTGGCACTCTCACATTCTGCGTGCATGTCTCTACAGATAAATATTTCATTCTTGAGGAATACACATAGATGCCTGTTGATAAATAAAAATTGGAAAATGTTCTATTGGATAGTTTTAAATATGACTCTCCCTTTGCATCTGAAGAACATGGTGTACCTGGTGTACAGCACAAAGATGCTAATTTCCCTCAGCAGAGGCTGCCTAAAATGTATCACTGCAGCACACTGGGCACAGTGCCTAGTGCAGCACACACACCCCAGAAACATACGGCCCTGGCTTTTCCTTCCACACCATTATTTTAACATCACTTTTATAACAACGCTATTCAAGCAGCTTTTCTAATTATACCTTGCACTGACTGGGCTCAGGACACAGCAGTCAGCCTTCTAAATATTAGCAGAGAGACCCAGAAAGCAACACATTTCCTCTTGTAAGTGTCATTGGAATTTGCAGTGTGCTCAGGCATGACTGGTGATGCCAAGCTTGTTACTGCTGTTTAATGAGGCAGGTGGCTTCTCCCATTGGAAAAACATGAGATACTGAATGGGATGTAGGAAACCCATGGGTCCCACCAGCCCTGCCTGCAGCATAGAGCTGCCATGTGCTGCTTCCTACACCTCTTGGGGACCCAGGCTGCTCCTGGGCTTGAAGGCAGATGGAGGGAGATGCAGCCCTGTCCCCAGGGAGCACCTGCCCTCAGTGCTTGCTGCTTGGAAAGCCCCAGAGGCCACAACCCAGGGCCAGCTTTGGCCTCTGCCAGTCCAGCACCAAGGGCAGGTGAAGGAGTTGTTTTTCCCCTAAATATGGTTTCTAGAGCAGGTCTCTCCTGGCTGTCTCTGAATGCAGGGTTGCAAGTGGATTTAGCAGGGTCATCACTCACCTTGGCTTTCACAGAGAAGGCCGTGGGCTGCAGATGCCTGGGCAGAAGCCTCTGGCACAGCCTGGGCAAGCAGGAGTGCCAATCACCCTCTGCCTGGCAAACAACAGAGTGCCAATCACCCTCTGCCTGGCTGGTTCACCAGGAGACGCCTGTGCAACATACTGACATATTTGGAATTTTTCCAGTGGCTGGATTTGGCTGCACTGACTTGTAAGTTTTTATGAGTAACCCTGTTTTGTGCCCCATTATCACAGTTGGGTGCTGTGCCATGCTGGCTCTGGTCCCAGCAGTGTGCAGGAAGCTCCCAGCACTCACTATACCATGCTTTGTGCCACCACCCAGAGCAACAACGAGGTATTTCCCACCTGGAAATCCCAGGGACTGGGCCAGGCTGCAGCAGCAGAGCTTGGCAGGGAGACTTTGATCATTGGCCAGGGCTTGTCCTCATCAGCGGTCCCAAGCAGGGATGCAACACATCAAAGGGCAAGGAGGAACAGCTCCTGCTGAGCACAGCAAGGCTCTGTGCCATGAGAGACTGCCTGCAGGCCCCTGGGAAAGGCAAGGCACAGGGAGCCACTGCCCCAGGGAGGGGAAGCGTGGAGGAGCTGTGAGGCAGATTCAGGCTCAAGGAGGAAAAATAGGGAAGATGGTCCAAGGAAGGAAACAGAGCAAAGAGGCAGTGGTGGGAAAGCCAGTTAGGAGGCTGGCAGTGAGCCTCCTTGTGTCTTCTGGAGCAATGAGACACCACCAGGGTTTGTCTTTAGCAGCCCTTCTCTTCCTCATCCTCTGCTAGGCTCCATCACTAATAAAGTTGTCCATCCAGCTGGCAATGAAATTGTAGCCACATTGCTTTCTTGGCATTCCCTGGTGGGCATTTTATCCTGAGCTCCCCCAGGAAACTGCCCTGCCAGCCAGAGGAGTTAGAACATATGAAACTCCATAGGGAGCAGGGAAGCCCTGCAGGGTGCAGGACTATTCCAAGAGGTGCTGCAACTCAGGTTTTGGAAATTGGACTGCCAAGGGGACACACCTGACAGTGTACTGGGGGATGCACAAACCTGCTAAGAACCTGTGGATGTGGTGGTGCAGGATTGCACCTTGCAAACATGACTCGGCAGGCAGCGGGGAGAAGTGCTTTGATGTCATGTCAGCCAGCTGGAATTACAGCCCCATCTGCTCTTCTTTGAGGGAGACCTGCCTCCCTGGGAGGAGGCTTTCAGACAGGAGGGCACCACGTTGTCACTAACAGGGGCTGCACTGCCTGTTCCTTCTGAACATGGGCTGCCATCGCTTCTCATGCTGTACCTTTATCCCCGGCACCTTCTCTCGCTTGCCATGTGACATCACTGCCAGTTGCCAGGAGAGGTTCATTTTGCCCATCCTCCTCTTTGGCAAAGATTTTTTGTGTGGTAGCACCTCTTGCTTTTCCCCCACCTGGTACTTGCATGAAGCATGCAGAGAGATCATTCTGTTAAGCCTAGGAAGCCTGAAGCCACAGTACACGTAACTAATGGAGGAAGTGTGGGCATTTTATTTCTAGCCTGATCTAATCCCTGTGCTGCAGGTTCCCGCTTCTTCCAGCTCCATTAGGAAATTCCCATGCTGATTACTATGGCAAGAAATAGACTCAGAAGGAAGATACATTGCACCCAAGCCTCATCTCATCCGACTTTAATATTGGTTTATCACACTGAATAAACTGGTGTAATTGTGCAGAAAATTACTCCATCCACATCATGCCCATCACACATGAGAGTTCTCTGCTCTGAGTAACTAGCTGTCACCAGTGGCCAGACCCACCTCTGACAGCAGTTTCCTGGGAGCACCAGGCAGTGTAAGGGTGCCATGGGGCCAGGGGCTTTACCCCTGGGACAGCAGGGCAGGGCCTCACAGTGGGACAGAGCAGGACATGGGGGGCAGTCCCATTGCTGGGCTGCCCCAAAGCTGAGGTCAAGGTTGAAGTCTACCTGAAGGTCTGGACCAGAAGTGCCCATGGCCAGGCAGGCCATGTTGGTGCTCTCCTCTTTACTGCTGGTTTGGGGAGTGATGCCTTCACAGTGGTGGGACAGGGGCAAAACCACCCTCTCCCCAGGAATATGTGCCTCCTCTGACTGGTGTCTGCAGGCAGGGCAGGCTCTGACCCAGTGTCCAAGCCTGGGGCTTTGTTCCCCACAGGACACTGACCCCATATCCTGTTCCTGCTCATCCTGGCAGGGGAGTGCTGGGATGGCAGGGACAGGCACAAGCAGGTCACAAGGACAAGTGACTGAAATGTCCTACATAACAGCGTGTGGGAGAAAAGCCTCCACCCCAAGGACTCTTGTACTGCCTGTGACAGAAAGGGAATAAAAATAGTGCCTATTGTTGTGTGCAGGCAGCAGGCTGCAGTGGGGTTGTGTAATGGTACCAGCCAGCACGGGCTGCCTCTCCCAGAGATAGCAGGGCTATGTGGGTCAGCTGGGCACAGCTCAAAATGGGGCTAGGTGGCAGTGGTCCCTGGTGGACAGGAGGGATAACCCAGCCACTGTCCTAATGCCCAGCTGGACCCCCCCCAAGCTCCAGTCTGGGGCTGCTGCCAGACACAATTCTCTGCTGTGTTCCCCCAGCCTGCCCTTCCCTGGAGCAGACCAGGTCCTGCACCTCTCCTCTAGCCCTAACCAGCATGACAGCCCTCCTCTGGATGCTATCCACTTCCCCTGCCTCCTCCTGAGCCAAAGATCCCAAAGCCAGCCAGGAGCAGCCTCACCACTGCCTAGTGGAGGAAACACTCCCCGCTGTGTCCTGCTCCACACAAGGGATATATTTCCCCCTAACTCTGGTCTGCAAAACTGTGAGATTAAGAAGGGGAAGAGCTTCCCAGCAGCCAGTATGGCATCAGCAGGAGCCAGGCCAGCTGGACTTGCAGCTGTGCCAGGGCAGACCTGCTCCTCTCACCCTGTGCACTGTCAGATTTTGCAGCTGGTGAGCTGCTGTGCTTTGCGACTGGCTCACAAATTGCTTTCCAATACCTGTCAAGTGTTTGAGCAAAGCCAAGATTTTGCTTTTTTATGGATTAAACACAGATCTGTTGACACCAGCAGGAGCTGGTCTCTGGCCAGAGGTGTGGCTGCAGGGTAAGTGGGTCAGGGAAGCAGTTTTCACAGACACCAGCCAGAGCTCAGAGCTGCCTGCCTGCTAGAGATCACGCCCAGCACTCTGCCAGCACTCAGAAATCACTTGCAGACGTGGCTCAGCACAGGCAAGAGCCAGCTGAGCCAAGGTATCAGTGGGTTTTGATGTACCACTATGTCTTAACCTGATCAGAAACCCCTGTCTGTCAGCGGGCTTGGGTGGGAGTCAGACAGGCTCCAGGACAGGGTGCAAAGGCGGTCGGTGCCCAATCCACCGAGTCCTGATCTGCGCTAGGGACTCAGGAGGGGTCAACACACACATCTGCAAGACAAGGGCAGGTGGTCTCCCCCAGTCCCTGCAACCTGACACCCCTCTGAGCCCTCTGCTCTCCTTAGTGGCAGCAGAAAGCAAAGGGCACAGGTGATAAAGGCAGAGATAGCAGACATTCAGCCCAGCAGTAACCCCCTCCTCATTGCTTCATGGCAGCCCTGGGCACGACTTTTCTTATGAAGTGCCAGAGCAAGATGTTCTCATCTTGCTGTAAACCTCCCTGTACTCACCAGCACTTGAAGTTTGTCCCTACTAAATCCCTGTGTGGCTCTCTCCCTCCATCTGGGGAGCATGCAAATACCTTTAGAGTTGATAAGTCCTTTCCACATCAACTTTCAGGTTTATTTATACAGCAAAATATCGCTTCATTATAATGCAAATGGAGGAATACCTGGGAAGCAATCAAAGCAAGCAGGGAGGTTGGTTTGCACTGTTTCATGTCAGACAAGCTGGGATGAAAAGATCAGCTGGCAGGAGCCTACAAATGCCACCTACAAGTGCCACCGTGCTTTTGCCATGCTCATGTGGAAAAAAGGCTGGAGCAAACTGGGGCTCCTCTACCTGCTGGCTCTGGTGGATAACCTTCCTTCTCATGGCTCTTGGCACTTGCCTGATCTGCCAGTGCCACCAGAACAGATTGCCATGAGGTGCAACACTTCCCAGAGCAGACACCAGTGTACTGTCTGGCCAGCTCAGCAGCTGCCAGGCTCTGTTCAACCCTGCACCCAGCAGCCACCCAGCCCATTGCCCAAATCTTGCTCACAGCCACACGCTCAGTCCTGTCTTCTAATCCTGCTCCTGTGTCTCTGTGGCCACTAAAAAAGCAAAGCCCTCTGAGCAAGTCACTGGTGCCCAGGATGGCAAGGGGCTGAGGGTTGTTGCTGCCCTGCCTGTGCATGCAACAGGGCAGCAGAGTGAGCAGGGAGAAGGAGGAGGACAGCAGGTGCAGCAGTGTGAGTGAAAGACCTGGCATAGGAGGTCCTGGTGCATGCCAAGCAGTCACCACAAACAGCAGATCACTACCTGTCCCCAGGGGAAGAGATGGGGACCATGGCCACCACTGCCCATTGTGGGAGTGCCCAGCTGCCCTCTGGGCACCCCCAAGAGTGGGTGGGGCATGGGGACAACATCCCTTCCCCAAAGGCACTGCAGCCACAGGGACATTCTGCAGGGCTGGGGGTGGCAGCTGGTGTTGGTATAGCAGTCTGGCCAGTAAAGCAGGTAGCTGGTTCCAGCTGGGAAAGCAGGCTGCTGTCCTGGGCAGGCACCCATGGAACACTATGGGAAGAAGACCTTTGTCCACCCTCTTTGTGAGCAGAGAGATGGGGCAGGATCCATGAGAGGCTGCTGGAGGTTCACCAGCTGCAGACCTTGCGTGCTGTAGAGGGCTGGATATTTGCAGCTCAAGAGGAAAGCCTCTGGCACGGCTTAATCCAGCTGAAGCAACTGTGCTTAGATAGAGTCACTTGGTGCAAATGGCTCATAATGAGGGAGTTTAGTTGGATGAATATTTCTAGATCAATTGCAGATTTGCTTGATAACACTGGCAGCCTAAATGGCTTTACAGTATCTTTGATATGGGGAGCGGAGAGCTCAGTGCCTGGTGACAGTGCTCCTGGCCCAGCTCTCAGGGGGTGCCCTGTTCACATTCCCAGACAAAATGGGCTGATTTTCCCCAGGATCTGACTGTCCCTGCTAGGGTGCCCACATAGGAAAGGCTCCTACCCAGGCAGCACCAAATATTTAGCAGAAAAGGGTCTTGGGACACGTGTTCCCCTTCCCTAAAGGGGTGCACTCCCTGCAAATCCCTGGCACGAGCTTGACCTACTCCAAGTGCCTCCCCATAGGAAGACGCTGACATTGCAGAAATAATCAGCCTATTTTTAAAGGTTAGGAATGCTCCTAGGAAATCCTCCCCTGAGTTTCCTTCCCTCCAGCTTTTTCTCACCTTCTGCCTCTCCCCTGAGATAGCAATCAATGATACCACAGGTTTAATTAATGTTTTTTACTTCCAGCACAGGGATGTGATTTCTCCTCTCTGCTTTTGCCAGGAGTGGTCTTATCCTGCTAAACAGGCAGGTAATCTGGGCAGGCAAGACTGGCTTCATACCTGCAGCACTAAGAAGGTTGTGCCTTTGGGATTTGTGGTAGTGCTGGCAAGGCAGCAGGGCCTCAGTGCTTGCACCAGGCATTTAGCTGTTACTAGAAAAGCTGTGAGCTGAGGCAGAGTAATGCCAGGATCTATGCAGGGAAGGGAGGAAGATGAGGCACAAGGGCAGCCAGGCTGGATTTGTACCCAAAAGGTGCGGGGAGGACGGCAGCCAGGATGCTGGCATGACCAAGGGACACAGGACCCAGTGCGTTTAACTAGATAATCCTTGCTTTAAAGCAAGAGCAGCATCAGCACTGGCCTTGCAAATCTCAAGCCCTGGCAGTGACTTCTCCCCACAGCAAGGAGGGACCAGCTGTTCCCACAGGACCCCAGCCCCCACTGCCGCTCTCTGCCATGATGCAGCACTGGCGTCAGCACGGGGACACCCAGAGAATGCTGAGAGCAGCTGGCACATTGCTGCTGTCCAGGGCTGTTTTGGGGCCCTTCTACTTTTGTCTGAGATACTCAGACTATATAAAATTAGATTTAGCCTTAGTGCTAAAAAAGAAGTGCTAATACCATTCAGCTGAGGGCTAAAGATGGGGCCATGTCTATTAATAGCCCTGTCATTTTCACCCTCTGGAGTGGGATTTCAAGCCAGCCTGCTCCAGCACAGCTGAAGACTCAGTTGCTCAAGAGCCACCTTTAGCTGTGACTCCGTTTCATGCAGGGTGGCAAGAACACTTCATGCAGGTGCTTACTTCTCATTACGGGGATGCTTTTTCTCCTGGGCTGTTTAGTTGGTGCTGATCAGCAGGGATATGCCATTAGAGCTAAGGCAATCTCTGCTGGTCAGCACGGTCTGGAAGATGGTCAGGCAGCCCTGGGAGCAAGGCAGCAGTGAAGGCAGGAGGAATGGGGAGCTCAGGGCATGAGCTGCACTCAGCAGGCACAGGTTGGACCAGGAGTAAGAGAGGCTTCGAGTCTGCAGGGACATCAGTGTCAGGCTGGGAAGGCAATCAGTGCCAGCCACAGCAAGGAATGGGAAGAAGGCCTGGACAATTCCCAGAGTCCTGGGTCTCCCGTTCTCATGCAATGCATGTTGTAGATGGGGAAGGGAAAGCTCAGACCTGCTCCCCTCCCAGTGGCACCCACCCCGTCTCAGGTGGAGCAGGGACACATGGGATAAGAGGAGGTGATGATCCTGTTTTTCTGGGTCCTGCCTGCATTCTCATGTTATTGTACTTCTGAGAGCTCTAGAAAAGAAAACAACTCCCATGATCCATGTGAGGGTTAAGTCTATTAATCAGCTATTGAACTGAATTCCCAAAAAGGTGCTGACTGCATGCAAAGCAGGAGTTACCCAGTTCCCATTTGGCTGAGCAGGAGTACCTGTGGGCAAAACATACTCCTTGCAGTGAAACAAAAAAGCCACCGGTGGATAACATACCCTGAGAGCACAGCTTTGCCTCTTCCCAGGCATAAATCACCCATGAGTGGGCTGTGATGTTCTCTGCTGTGCCTGTTATCTGCTGTGTGAAGCTCCCTGCAAACACTCCCAGCTCTGCAGGCAGCTTGAGTGCTGCCTCCTGTTTGAGCAGGCTGCACCCTGACTGGCTTGTTTTACTGTCAACATCCCCAGGGTCCCTGGGCTCCCACAGACTCATGAAGCAGGGCATCAGCTATCCAGCAGGCTGCCCCCATGCTGAGCCAAGGACGATTTTGCTTGTTCTGCCTCAGAGCATGTCCTGTGAACATGACAAACACCTTATGCCTCCACAACAACTACACCTCTTCTCCACAGACCCTCCACTGCTGCAATGCCCACAAAACCCCCATTAATTGCCCTCTGCTGTTTTCTGCCCCCCAAACCTGCTGGGTGGGGGGCTGCTGGTGCCCCACACAGTCTGTGCATGGTGAGTGAGTGGAGGGCACCTGCTGCAGCCCTGCCAGGTACAGGGACCCCCATAGTGCCTGCTCCTGCTGCTTCTAGGGCCCCAAAATGAGACATGCAAGCAGCCATGCCTGGAAGGGGAGGAGATGACCAGGCAGGCACCCATGGTTGCACAGCCCCTAGTTTCCTTAGGAAACCAGCACAACAGCAGCCCTACCTCTGCCTGAACAGGTGAAAGCAGGGATGGGGCTTGCTGGAGGAGACAAAGAGCAGTGCCAGAGGCAGTCACTTGGTCCCACAAGGAGAGCACAGTCCTGGTGTGGCAGCAAAGCCGTGTTCTGCAGGCTTGCAGTGGCCAGGCTCGGTTGCTGTGGATGCACCCGGGGAAGGGCTGTCCTGCACTGCAGCCCCTGCCGGCGAAGAAGGGGCTGGCTGCTCTTCCCAAAAGCAGCCAGAGCCATAAATGTTGGGTTGTGCCAACAGCTCTGCTGCTCATTTACCCATCCCTTGTGCTGCTGGTGGCTGCACTGGAAGCACTGAGCACAGCATGTGCTGTCCACCAGCCAGCTTCACACTTCTGGTGAGCAAAGAGCAGGAGGGATGGCAAGTTTCTCCATGCCACGTGTGCCTGGGCTGCTGGGAACCATCAGCCTGACTGGGAGACGGCAAGTGGGGCTGCAGGGTGGCCGGGACAATTTGTTAATTGCTTGCTGTCAAATGCTGTGGTTTCTGTGAAACTTGAGACAGAGACCTGCTCTGCCTCACTGACCTGGCTGCTGCTTGAGCAGCTGCTTGAGCAGTGAGCCCAGCCCTGGCTCTGCCTGTTTCCTGTTGCCTTCTGAACTATTTCCCTGGCAGCAGGGATGCTGCATTTTAAGGGGCATGGCCAGAGCTGTTGATAGCAGACAGAGTCAGGGATGCTGGGGGTTGTTCAATCTCCAGGCTGGGTCCCTGGATGCACCAGGCCAATGCGAACCTTCAGGAGCATCCTTGGCCCTTGCTCCTGGTGGTCCCCACTCTTCCTGGGGACCTTCATGCACCCCAAAGGCAAGCTGATGGGCAGCATCATCCACCCCTTTGCTCTCCAGCCATCACAGAGTGGCTCTGGCTTGCTCCAGCCTCCCCATTCAGTCTGGCAGGGGGGCAGCAGAGCCGTGCCACCGAGCACAAATCCCATTAAACGCTCCACAGTGCTGAGCTGTAGCTCCAAGCTCTGAGCCTCCCAAAGGACATAAGGCTGCTTAGGACACCCTAAGCTCTTCATGCAGATGAGTACTTGAGGCCATCAAAGAGGTCTTAAAAGCTTAAGGCAGGTAAATGTTTAAACTGCTCTAAGCCCTCAGTGTCACAGCCGGGCCAGAGGGAAGTCCCCAGCTAAAAGCCATCTCTGCATAGTCACCCTCTGCCACAGCACTCGAGGGCCACCAAGCCCTTGCTTCCTCAGCTGCATTGCTCCCCCAAGTCTGTCCTTCTGTCCCTGTCATCCTCCCCCAACCACATCCTCACAGCAAAGGCTCAGGCTGCCATGTCTCTCCCACCATATTTATTTTCTGTCTAGACAGCTTTACTTTTGATATGCAGCCCTCAAATCCCAGTTGTGCATTCTGCTACCTCTCATCAGGAGAGTAATGAAATGAGTGTTTTTTCGTGGGCAGTTACACACTTAATTCAAGCTCTACCCCTGAAAAGTCTGAATGAAATTGCATGGAGTATAGCTGGTGCCCCAGGAATGTTTTCATAAATAAATCTGGAGGTTTCAGTGGGATCTTTAATACACACTAAATAGGAGTCTGCCACAAACTTGTCCTCTTGCAAAGACACAGCAGAATATCTTTTATCCACAGCAGCAAATCAATGCACAGAGATTTTCCTCAAGTGGTTTCTTGCTGTAACTAATGGCTTATTCCTTCTGGTTGCAAAGAACTGTATTTGCACTAACGGGATACCACAAATTACTTCACTTGCTTCCAAGATGCTGAAGCTGCCCTTAAGCTTAATACTGCAAGTTATTGCAGGTATCTGTGCCTCTTTCCTCCAAGGTACCATGAGAAAAACCTTGCTGTTCATCTCCCTCCCAGGTCTTGTGCTCCTACATGTTTATTGTCATTGTGGGAACAAACTCAGCTTTTCAGTTTGAGCTGTGCATTTGCCCTGGAGAGGACCCTGGATGTGGAATGCTCACCAGCTGAGCTTCCATCCTGCACCTGCAGGCGTTTCCCTCCCCAGGCTCTGTTAACTCAGGAAGTGCCACCACTGTAGCATTTCCAAACTCCCACAGAGCAGGAACACCGTGCCCCTTCTCAGAGCTGTCTGCCTTGGAGCAGGACTTACTTCCAAACTATCTCTTCATTTTAAGGAATATTTATTGTGCCTTGTTAATCACTGGACTTGATGATCCTAGAAGTCTTTTCCAACCTAAATTATTATATTCCTACATCATCAACCTTCAGTTTGCTGTTTAACTGTGCTGGGGTACACACCACCTGCAGCACACAGGCATTGCAAAATCAAAGCAAATCAATGTTTTATTTTAACACAAGAAATATCACATCCAGCCAAGAGGTTCAACACCTGCACACATCCTTTTCAGCATCCTCCCCAGCCCAAGCCACCTTCCCACCTTGCCATCCCATCTATGGGATGCAGCAGCACTGCTGCTCCTCCTGTGGCCAGTCTGGTCCCAGTCTAAAATGACCCCACAAAGGACATCTTGTGACCTTCCCAGCTTTTGCAAGAAGATGACACAAGGACCAATTGTGACCAGGGCTACCAATAAGCCCCATTCCTCTGAAGTTCCGCCAGGAAAGCGCCCGGCAGTCGCATCCCCAGTGCTGCACTGTGTGAGGGAGGGGGCATGGACGGCCAGCATGTGATGGATCACCACTTCCAGCCCTGTGACAGGCATGGGAATCTACTGCTGGGTCTTTCATAGGTTTTATCTCAATGCAGAGCCACAAAGAAAGTGGAAAATGCAGCCAAGCACTTTGATGTGGATCAACACAGAGAGTTCTCAGCGTTCAGGCAATCACCTCAGACTCCCCAGGTCACCAGAGGAGGTTTTCTTCTCTCAGCTAAGGGCAGAGACCTCTGAGAAAACCCTGATCCAGCCCCAGGAACCTGGCATGCGTGAAAATATATTGGGAGGGAAGGAAGAATTTCCATATGAAAGAAGGGATTGACTTGAGAAGAAATAGGGAGACTGCAGCATGACACTAACATGAAAAGCACATTCATGAATATAGACTGGGTAGGAGATCCCAGAAACACTCATATCCACATTTGCAAATGCAGATTTATTTTGCATGCAGGACAAATGCTAAAGGTCCTTGCAGCAGAAACCTGCAGCAGCATGCTTGGGATGCTCCTGCGCTGCTGCACCAAGCTCAGACCCTGTGGATGGGGACACACCTGCAGGTCTCATCCTAAAAAGCATTGCTTGACACAAATCCCACTGTTGGGATAGGAACGAGGGATCTTCAACACACTGCTTGCAACACTACCTATTGCTCCTCTTCCCCTGTGTAAAATTCTGCTCCCTAACTTACAGTCACAGTCTGGGAGACCCCAGACCCCCAGCACAGCAAATACTGGGATATATAGTTCATTAAGGCTGAGGTTCCATTTCTGTTGAAGGATTCTCACATGTATTTCACAGTTCCTCTAAAAGAAATCCAAGCCCAGTCCAGCAAATTTAATCTTTAACATGGTGCTAATTTTCATACAGTTTCTAAACCTAAAAATGCCATTTATTAAGATGCTATAACCATGCCATTACATCATGAGACAGGGAAACAGTGAGAGAATTTATTAAAAAAAAAAAAAAAGTCAGGCTTACTCAGCTCTTAATGTAGCCCAAGTGATTACTCAGGCATCCTTGGAATGAGAATTTTGAATTAAGGGTGATGATAGCCTTAAATAATAACCTCCATACTGTCTACAAGGCTTTTATTCTATTAACTCCAGCATCTCAAGCAGGATGATAAATTCCCTAGCTAATGGTCAAATAGCACTTTTTCTTATAGCTTGTATTTTATTTCTTTTTTGCAGATACCATCTCTGCAATCCAGCCTGTGCTGGTGCTGACAGCACTTGCAAGAAGCCTTTCTATTCAACTGACTTTTAATGACTGAGCAGCTTTGCTGCTGGGGGAGTTTAGGTTTCTGGGATGAAAATAAATGGGACATGCCTTTATTTCTCGCTACTCTGTGCTTTGCCAGGTTTTTTTTGCACGGAAATATCACCCAAGTCCCCAGGACATGAAGGAGCACATTCACAACCCCAGCCCTCTGGTCTCTGCTGCCTGGTTCAGCTTCACTTCTCCAGTTTCAGACACCTTCATATTTCTTAGAAATAACATGATTCCCTGAACTATCATTTATATCCCACACCTGATCTGTCACTAAATTTGTGTCAGGATTGCTGCAAGAGTGACAAGGACCCTTACACTGCTGTGGGAATGCAGTAATTCAAACAAAGCCTTACCTAAATACCATGTCTTGTCTATGGACGAGGCAGGCAGCAGCAAATAACTTTTTTGATTTATACTTGGGACACAGGTACAATAATCAATTCAGTAAATAACATGAAATGCCAGCTGGGAAGGGCTGAGGCTCTCAGGGAATTTTCCTCTTCAGAAAAGCTGATTATTCAATAATCTGACATTTAAAGTGTCCTAAATTGCTTAAACTAGTCTCATAATTGGAAAATGCAATGATGCACCTCTGTAGTGACAAAGGGGAAAATCCAAGTTCTGATTCCCCTGGCCCCTTCCCCTGCCTGGTGTTTTTCCATGGCCTGGTTACCCTTTGGACACATCCCAAGTTCCTTCCTGTGGTGGTCTTTGAAATTCATTTAAATCAGGAAATTACTCTGCCTGTTTTTCTCCACAGACTACATGTGTCCAGGCTGACAAATCACAGCAGGATGGATGTCAACCATGATTTAACCCTTCATATCCATGGCCCAGCCCTTCTGAAGGCCACCTTTCCTCTCAGTTCAGTGTGCCAAGACCACAGCTTCTGGAAAGGCTCATTTTATTTACCCTTGACTGGGCCCTCCTTGACTCCAGTTCATCATCCTCAGGCCTGCTGAGCCCTTGGGATTCAGGTGTTTTGTGCTGGTGCCAGCTCGGCTGCAGTGGTGGCACTCGGATGCCATCGGTCACTCTCAGGCCCCACGGCAGCAGGGCCAGCACCCCTGGTGCCCCAGACTGGACACAAGGGAAGGAGCCACAGGGCTGTGCAGGGCTGTCACTCAAAGAGGCCAGAGGTTTTGCAGGTGTTGCTACAGGATGGGACATGGCAGGGGCTGTTCTGCAGCCAGGCTTGGGACAGCTGAGCAGGTCCCATCTGCCCGAGAGCAAGTGAGCCACAAGTGCCTTCAGTGATTTACATCAGCTCCTGACAGCTTCATCAGCCTTTCTGGGGCATCCGCTCCACAGGGAGGACCAGGAACTTTTCCAAGTCTGCAGCACTCCTGGCACAAATGCCTCTGCAATGATCAGGGAGAGGAGCCACCTGAGCTCTTGCTGTGAGCACTGGCAGGTGTGGAGGCCAGGCCTGCTTTAAAAGGTCACTTCTGCTTTTTTAAAGGACTTTCCCAATCCCCATGTGGGAACAGATCACACCTATGGTGGGGCACGGCAACTGTGGCAGATAGCCAGGCATAGATTTGGGGTTGACTGTAGCCTTTAAATTCATATTGGGAATGATTTGGAGAGACCCCAGGTCCTCGTGCAGTGATGATTCATTTGGCAAGATCATGAATGTGGGAAGCCTCCTTATCTGGAAGCATTATTCCAAGCAGGACAAATAGATGGTGCCCACTCTGACCACCAGCAAACTGCCCAGGCTGGTGCATCCTGCCTGGCACAGCTTTCTACAGAGGATCAGGGTCAGGAGGAGGAAACTTAAAGAGATGGGCTACACCAAAGATAAGCCAGCCAAGGTTCCCATATCCTCCAGCTCAAACAGCCAAGCAGAGCCTACTGCTAGAAGACAAGAAGTTGGAAAAGAAGATTAATAGAGGCTTGGGAACAAAGTTGACTTAATTTCTTTTGAAATGGAGAGCAGTTCCTCAGACAGCAGCTGGCACGAGCCTGCAGAGTTTCCAGTGGGAAAGGAGATAAATGCCTGCCTGGACACAGTCCAACCCAGTGTGAAAGGAGACACATTAAGGAAGCAAACAAACCCATTGCTCTCAGTCCCAAGGTGCTGAGTTGGGCCTGTAAAACTCCAGCTTGGGCAGGGACCACCCCAGAGCATGCTGACCTCTGCCATTGCACTGGGAGGCAGTGCCAGCAGCATGGCAGGGTCACAGCCACCTATACACTCATCCCTGTGTGAGCAGAGCAGATGCCAGCAGCAGACAAACCCTTCCATCAAAGGCAGCTGGACCAGGAGATATGGGGAGCTGGTTTACAGTCTCTGGAAAAAGTTCCAGAAGTTGGCCAGAATGGAGACCAGAGCTGCTGGTTGTTTCAAAGTCTACATTGCACTCACCCTATAAATCAAACAGGAAGATGCAGCAAACTCATCACAGTGAGATCAAATGGATTTCTCACTGGTGTTATGCCAATGCCATGGAGCTTTGCTTCATCTCACTCACTTCCAGGGGCTTTAACAAAAAGCTTTTTCCCTGCACTGTTTGTGATGTGGATAAACAAAGCACCAACTCCTGGCCAGAGTGACAGGGAAAGCAACACTGAGCATTGGTGCTGCACAGCACCTTCTTCTAAATGGGGAATAGATTGGGGTAAGTACTCCAAACCCATGTGAGGGTGAAGCTCCAGTCCCCCTCACCCAGGAGGATTAAAAAAGACCTGCTGGTCTAGGCTGAACTGCTCCAGCTTGCAGCTGTGGCAGGTAGTCCAGCCACGAAGCACATAAGGGAATTATTCTTTTAATTAGAAACAAGCCCCATCTCTTGAGTAGCCTGCAACACCTAAACAGCTATTCGTAAAGAAAGTGTTTTATTTCCAGGAGACAGCTGTAAAACCGATTAATGAAAGGATAAGGGTTCTAGAAGTGTTATAAAATCCACTGGGCTCATTTCTTTCTTTAGTGTTGCTTACAATTCAATTTTCACACAAGATCATTTGTTTAGCAGACATTAATGCAGCAAAGGTGAGTTAACTGCATCCAGCATTCACTTACTCCCAAGACACAGTCACATGCTCCCAAGAACCTGCCTGCCTGACTCCTGTGCTGGGATGGGGCCAGCACACAGCCTCTCCCCACCACAACCACTGGTGCCCGTGGTGCCAGCGCTGCTGGCTGGTCCCTTAGCAGTTCCCCCGGGTCACACCAGGCAGGTGTCCCTCTGCAGCCCACCTCCACCCAGGGGCTCTCACAGGTGCCTGCCTGGGGCAGTTCTGCAGAATCCCAGCATCATCTTTTGGGCTTTGCTCCTCATCTTCACAGTGCTCAGAGTACCCTGCAAAACCCAGCCCATGAGGACAAGTCCCTTCTTTGCAGCTCCTTTCTTGTATGGGGCAGCCTGGACTATTTTATGACAAATGGGAGTGGGAAGAATAGGGCAGCTACCCATCCTAATGCTAATCCCTATTCCATAGGGGTAAAATAATAAAATACATACATTCCCATAGGAACACCACTCAGCTTTGCACATTGAACAGAGAGTCTATTAAACCAGACAGCTTCTCCTGAAGCTGGTACTGTATAGTTTAATTAAACTCTTCAGATAGCTTCTCTAAAACAGCTTTAACAGGAAGACAGAAAAACCCCACTGCAAAAGCTCCAGCAAAGTCACCTCAGGGCAGAGACATGGCCCCCAGTGGGTGGGAGATGTTTGGGGCAGAGAGACTGCTGGCAATGCCAGTCCTGGACACCTTCTGTCACCAATGCCCCCGTGATGCTGAGCTGTGAGTGCAGCCTGTGCTGGCTGCTGCCTGCACTGAATTGCAGAGCATTGTCTCCATTTAGTTGATTTGTATCGCCTGTAGGAAAATGCTTTTGCTGTCTTCATGTACTCTAAGCATTTGGCTTCAAAATAAAAGCTCTGGGGACCTGTCATCACATGCTTTCCTTCCCATAAAGAAAAGGCAAGATCCAGTCTTTTTGAGCTGAATTGCAGAAAAGTGCTCAAGCCCACCACTGCTGCTCCGCCTCGCCCAGGGATGACCTTGCAAAGGTTATTTTTGAAAGCTGCTGCCTCCTCCTGCTGCAGTCTGACATTGGAACTGTCACATCCTGCCTTCCTGCTTTACCTGGAGGACTTCAACAGCCCTTGGAGGAGTCAGAAAAGTAGCAGCACGGCTCAGGTTCTTCCCCCCTGAACAAATGCTCTCAGAACTTGATCCCACATACCCACATGCATGAGTGCCCCCTGCTCTGCCACTGGCATCACATGGACGCCCATGTGCATGGCACAGCCCTGGGCCTCTGTGGGATGGGAACAGGTCATTCCTCTCTGCATCCGGTGAGCTCTGGCAGGATTTCCTCCTCTCCAGGCATGCAGAGGCCATGGGGGAGGCATGTGATGTGTGCCTGCTTGTGTGCTGTGCTCAGTGCTGCTCCTCCTGCCCCACACACAGAGGCATGACCCACACCTCAGCTCCCAGGGACAGTGGCATGGATGCCAATGGCCTGGGTGAGTCCAAAATGAAAGCTCAGATCAGAGCTGCTGGGAAAGAACATCTCTGCTCCTGGGAATAAGGAGAGGAAATTCAGTTCCCTGATTTCTCTCAGTGCAAGTATTGGTTTCTTTCTCACCTCAGACACCTTTGTGCAGTGCTCTTTCTCTGGTCCATTATGCAGACCCACAGACCATGGGGGATGTCACTGCTGGCAGGGATACCAGGCAGCTGCAGTGTGCTCTGGGCTCCACTTTCTCCCAGACACCTTCACACAGCTACCTGGCACCTCTACAGCTCTCCAGCCACCCACCCACGAGAGAACAGCTTCCCTGCCAGCCCACCACCAGCCAGGGAGCTCATTCCTTACTCTAAGAGGAAAAAAAAAAATTATTTAATTTGCAATTGACTCCAGTCCCTCAAATCAAGACATTCAGTATAGCCTGACGAAAAATCCAAAGCACTGTTTTGGTCTAAAATATTTTGCTTGCTCCAACAACATTGTTACTGCAGTAGCAGATCTCACTCCTGTCTCTCACTTTATCTTTGCCTCTCCTCCCTCCCCCTCCTGTTTTTCCCATCTGTGTTTGGAGCAGAGGAAGCGGAGATGAAACACAGGCTGCTGACTCTTCCTGCGGGCTCTGGATTGCCCAAACCAATCGACTTCGTTCAGTCTCTGCCTTTCCCTGCCCACTTCTGACAAGCTCTGCAAAGATCACAATGTATTTACTCTGCTCCCAGTGCAGTGAGGAAGATGAAGCATGAGCGCTCAGTGTATTGGCACAGAAATGACAAAGAAAGGTTCTGCAAATGCAGTGGTCAGAGGATTCAGAAAGCTCTGACCTGATTCAGCACAGGGCCCTGGTTAAACCATTTGCTGAGGCTGTGCAAGCATCAAGCAATGTGCTGCTGGCTGCTCAAACTACCTGCTTAATCTCTTTGTCAGGGTTTACACACACACACGATGCCTCTGAAGGAATAAAAAATGGGTCTTGAAAGCTCCTACCGATTCTGCAGTGAACTGTGGCATTAAGGATGTGGAGGGAAGTGACCCCACCAGCTCTTGGTTCATTCAGCAGCAGCTCGTGGGTGTTGCTCACCAGAGTGGAGCCGTCTCTGGCAGCTCCCTGCCCTACTTCTCTTTCAGAAATACATAATTGTGACATTGTGTTACATAATTTATCATGTTACATCGAGATTGGGGCCGTCCTTGTGCAGCTTATTCTTCTGGGTATTTGAGCTGCCAGGGAGGAGAGACAAGAAGTGCAACCCCACAAACAGCCACTACTTTAGAAAAAGCTTTTAGAGTTTGGAACAGTCCGAGACACCCTATCCTTGAGCACACAATCAAAAGGAGTTGCACAAGCAGAGCTTGGTCTGACCTGTGAGATGGCATCTGCCTGCACCATGTATGTGTACAGCTCACTGGCACACTGCTCTAACTACGGGGTGTTGGAAAGGACCCCAGCACATCAGCAGAGCTCTCCCCAGACAGCCTGTTCCTTTTCCAGTGCTTCCTTATGCGCTGACCAAAGGCCCAAGAAAAGGGCAGCTGTGAGTGGGTGAAATCCTCCCCAGCACTGCCAAGCTCACTGGCAGCACCTGCAAGGTGGGCTGTAGAGCCAGCAGGCTACACACTCACAGCCACAGGCAGCCTAAACTGCCAGAAAACATCTGTGCAGAGCAGCAGGAGCTGTGGTGCAAGGGCTCATTTCCCAGAAGGTGCTAATGCAACCAGAGGCTCCAAGTGCCAGCCCCATACCTCCCACAGGATAAGTTTCTTGTGCACTGTGTTTCCTCCTCCTCCCCTCACCAGGAGGAGAGGTTCAGCCTGTCCTGGAACAGGCACTGCCTGGAGCCCTGTCTTTGCACTCCCAGTGCAGCCTGAGCTGCAGCTCCCTGTCCTTGGTAGGTGGGATTTCACTGGTGTCCAACCCTCCACCCTGGCAGCTGCCTCTCTCATCCCACCAGTGGCAGGATGGGCAGCTCCAGCCTTCAGCTTCCCCCGTGCCAGAGTGGCAGGTGTGTGTCACTTGCTGAGGTGATGAGTTTTGCAGGCACAGCAGCAATTCCTGCACCAACCCACCCAGCTGTTTAGCCCGGAAATGAGTCTATTAGCCCCAGGAATTATGGCAGTGCCCCACCCCTGGAACCTTCAGCCTTCACCCAAGGAAAGCATGTCCAGCTACAGGACCACCAGGAAGGGGATACTGACCATGCCCCAGCCAGAGCAGAGGTGCTGTGGACAGTCACTGCTTGTGATACTTTTTCCAACACCCTGTGTATGCCCACCATTGGTGAGCCCCAGAATAGCCCTATAACCACTGCCTAGCCCAGGCCTTGTCACAAGGCACCACCAGGAACTGATGGCAGACAGCAAACAGTCCTTGCTGTTCCCAGAGGGAACTTCCTTGTCCCATTAGAGTTTTTAAGTGATTGCCACAGAATTTTGCTGAGTCAAAGCCTATTCAGTGCAGGAGCCAATGCAGTGTGATACCCTGGAGCTGTGGGAAGGATGGCTGCAAACCCAGAAAAAGGCAGAGCATGGGGCCTCAGCTGGAAGAGTCACAGGACAAGAAATATTCCCATACCACCAATCCTCCCAAGAGCCAAACAGCCAAGGCACTCAGGTACACAGTCAAGCACCTTACTGTCAAGGGAAAGAGAGGTTTGGAAAACAGAGCTGTTGTCCTTTTCCAGAGAAGACTGCAGCTTGTCCTGCCTGACAGTCTGGGTTGATGCCTTGCAATCCAGTTTCCTCAAGGGTTTTTAATGCCACCTGACATGAGTTAAAAACACTGCATACAAACAGATGCTCTGACCAAGTCTGAAGGGCAAGAGAGAATTAGAGATGCCATTTGGTTATTACAAGCAGCTCCAAGGGGATCAACTCTTGGTGTTGCATAATTTAATACTTTAACCAATTAACTAAATGACTAGAAAAGTCTTTCCTGGTAAGACAAACAGATGACACAAGCTGATGGTGCCATAAACAGCAAGGAGCACATGCTGCTAGTGCCAGTGATCTGAGTCACCCAGGGAACAGCCCCAAATACACCTTGAAACTGTGAGCACAAGGGCAGGCTGGGACCTGAGGGCACAAGTGCTGTGAAGAATGAGAGAGTCGGTACAGGGAAGCAATGGCTGAGGACGTGACCTAGGGACCACAGGTGATGGAAGCAACCAGGCTGCCCTGCAATGATGAGGCCATTGACAAATCATTGTTCTGTGCTAGACACAACACCCAGAGAAAAATAAAGGTTAGAAAAGATCTCTGAAGGTCTCTGGTCCAACCTTCTGCTCCCATCAAGACTGTTGCAAACACTGGGTCAAAACATTTACATTTTGGAGAGCTCCAAGAACAGAGACATTGCCCAGCATCCCCTTCCCCAGTGACTCCTCCAGTGACCTGGCCCAAGCCCACCTCAAGCTCCTGGCACAAAAAAATGGGAGAGAGCTGCCTGACCAATAAAACAAGGCTTTGAAGTGAAGGGTATGAAGGATAACACATTCCAGGTGTAGCTGGTATACACAGACATGTCAGAGGAAGAAATGAATGCTCCATCACTGCTCGAAGAGACCAAACAGCACCTCATGGCTAAAATGTAACACCTAACAAAAGTCACTTGAACTGCATTAGCAGTTTTTCTACAGTGAGATAGATCAGACACTGACAAACTCTTGCAAACTGGAGGAACCAATTGTTGCTGCAGGTCTGAAGCACAAAGAAAAGCCAGCCCTCCACCATGAGCAGAGGGGTATTTGTGCCTGCATCCACCTAAATGGCCTAAATACTTGCAACCACCTAAACAGCCTCACCAGAAGCATCTGGCTGCATCCAGTGGATGGCCAATAACAAAAGCCAGTGAGGGCAAAGGTCAACCTTATGCAGCTGTCCTTCCAAGGTGGCAGCTGATGTGCAGCTGTGAGGAGCCCCTGTACCAGCTGAATCAGCCTCCCATCAAAAGGCTCTGTTAAGCCTTTTTGTGCTGCTCATACCTGCAATCACCTCTCATTGCATCTTCCTAGGGTGTGGGTGCAGGGCAGGGGTTGGGGAGCAGTGCCCTGTGCTCTGGGATGTTGTCCTTCCCGTGGCATCTTCCTATTTCCTTCCTCTCCCTGTGACTGAGTCAGCCCCTGTGCAATCCCAGAGTGATGACCACAAAGCAGGCACGTGAGCTCTCGCATGGGGCCTGCATCCCTGTGGAAATGTCCTGGGGCTGGGATGGATAGGGGCCCTTTTTGGGGTGTGAAGCAGCAAGCTGGGAAACAAGTGACACTGGACACACAGCTCGGGGTCTACTACACAATTTGGTCCCCACTCTGTGGATGTGCAGCCCTTGGGTTGCACCAGGCTCTGCCTCTGCATGCAGCTCTGCTCAGGAGGTGGAAAGAAGCATTTCGGATGCAGAATAATCCATGCATTTGTTGGGGTGAGGGTGGCAAGGCAGGGCAGGTGCAAGGGGCTGGAGCAGGGTCATGTCCCAGGGGTGCTTCCATTTATCCCAGTTGGACACCTCATCATGCCCGGACACCTAAAATAGCTGCCACCCAGGTCTTGGGTGATCCACAGGCAGAAATATGTCCCAGCCACACAGTGACCTCCTTCAAAGAGTGTACAATTAAAAAGCAAGTTTGTAATTTGATAATTCGTAGAGAAGAAATTAATTGCTACCTGTATCTTGCCCGCCTGCTGTGATGACTGGGGCACATGCTGGCTCGGGAGCCCTTGGGAAGGATAATTACCCAGGATTCCAGCACAGGTGATTGCTCACCTGACAACCTCAGCCTTGGCCATGCACGTGTGCATCCAGATATTCAGGATACAGCATTTGTTTCCTGCAGCAGGGGCAGGACCCTTCCTAGATGCCAAATGCAGGAGTGTCCCCTACTCTGCCACAGCCCCTGTAGGCAAACACCAACCTGCTCCAGTTGTGCTTCTTTTGGGGAAAGAGGGAGCTGTACACACCTTCAAAAGCAGGTGTCTTTGTATTTTCTTACTACTCTTGGAACCAAACCTGTTTTCTGTGTAAAATCCCAGCAGCAGAGCCAATGTGCTGCCAGGGAGGGGTCCATGGAGGGACCCCATCCTTGCTCAGCACAGCAGTGAGGAGCCTCTCGCCTCATGGGGCTGCTCCTCTGGAGCATCACCTCGCAGGGTGCCCACATTTCCACTCCCAGGGGAGTCCCCTCCCTGTGCTTTGGGTGTTGGCTCCTGTGCTGTAAATCATGTGTGGGGGTAGCACAAAAGGCTTATCTGCCCTTCCTGGGATGAAAGGAAACCACTGCACCCACCCTGCAGGAACCTGCCCAGCCACCCACCTCCACCTCTGCTCTGCCTTGGTGCAATGGCTGGAGAGCCCAAGGGGAGCAGCACCTGCTGGGCCGTGCCCACACAGAGCAGGACAGCACCACAGCCCATGGCAGCAGTCAGTGGGTTGGAAATCTGGAAATCATTGTCCTGGAAAAGAGTGTGCAAACAGACACCAGAGAAGAGGCCAAGAACTGTCCCAGTATGTGTCAGCCTAACCCCCAAAAGTGTCCAGAGGAAGATACAGGTCTGCACATCTCAGGGTAAAGGCAGTTGCAAAAATAAAGACCAGAAAAAAAGGCATAAGTTTGTGACAAGCTGCATGGACATCATGAGACTGTTGAAGGAAGTGGTGAGCACAAGGAGAAATCTCTGCCCGGACCAGAAAGGCAGAGGGTGACAAATCATGTAGGCAGCAACCCAGAAAAGGAGAGGTATTTGATAAATATTTCTGTGGAGCATTTGGAAGGCAAAAGCCAAACAATACGGCATGTTATAAAATATAATCACAGTAAAACACTTTCCATCCTACGAGGGCTTCAGGAAGATGTTAAACAATAGCTACCAGGGTTAGATTTTTAAATCGGCAGGTCTGACACATCGGTGAGCGTAAAAAGGGGCCAGGCAAGGCACACCTAATTAGCTCCTGTGGGTCCCTGGGACTTCCCCCGGGGTCCCAGTGCTGGCACACTGCCCGTTCCTCCATGGAGTAAACAGGATGTCCCAGGCCGCTCCAGCTGACATCAGTCCTGTGCCGAGGGCTGAAACGGCCCTGACCGGATCTGGTTGATAACGGTTTGAAATGGGGAATTATCATTACTGTCAATTAGCACCATTTTATGAAAAAGAGGTCTTGGCATATCTCTGTTTGTGAGATTGTCCCTATCAGTCACGCTGGTGACGGCGCTGATGTAAGCGGCTTGCGTAAGGCCTTTGGCAACTCCAGCTGCTTGGAGCCAGGCGGGAGTTCCAGCCCTGGAAATCCAGGCACAGCCCTGAGCCTCAGCTGGGTGTTTCCAGGGGCCTCCAGCAGGGATTGATTCTCAGCCCTCCATTATTTAACACCTTCCCTGTTTCCCAGCAGAGGCGGGAGCTGCCCAGGCTCTGGTGAAGCCATCCTGGCACAGGTACCAGGGGCAGGCTGTACCGACAGCACCTGGCACCAGGGCAAGGGGGCTGCACCCTGGGGGGCTGAGGGACAATCCCCCCTGAAAAAAGATACCTCTGTAGGGAAGGGACTGAACAGAGCTGTCCAGGAGGGAGCTGCAGCCCCCCCAGGAGCCAAGCCCAGCGTGGGGTCAGCATCTCAGGAGGCCGGGAAACTGGAAAAAACCCAAAGAAGAAGCCAAGGACCAACGAAGGGATCAGAAGACGGACTTAGTGGAGAGAAACTCCTGGGACTCCATCAATGCGGGCCAGAAAAAGAGGTTAAAGGGCTAACTTGATCCCAGCTTATTAAAGCTCTTTTTGATGTGATTAAATGTTTGGCAATGCCTCTGTTTGGCAGACAAGAATGAGAGAAGGCTGTGGTTGGAAATAAGGCACAGATTCAGTGTGTGAGTGTGTGAGCACCCTCTGAAACATCCTATCAAAGCCTGCGGTGAGTTCCCCATCCCTGGCAATGCTGTGACCAAGGTGTGGGTAGGCTCAGCGTGACACAGCCCTGCAGCTTTGCTATGGACAAAATCTGTGCTGACAGAGCAGCCCCCTGCCATGGGCCTTGTGCTTGTGCCAGCCCTGCTTGGGATGCACCGGGGCTGCAGGCACAGGGAGAAGCTATTGATGGGCTTTGATAACTATTGACACAACAACAGTCTCAGGGAGGGATCTGGATTTACAGCTAGCCTCTCCCTGTCTGGATAAGCCCTGTCCTTCACCATTTACCTGGAGCAACAAATCATGCTCCCCATGGGCTTGTCACTTACTGACTTTTGATGGACGCCTCTCCTAGGCAATTCTAGGTGAAGGCAACTGGTTGCTCCATTTTAGAAGACAGTTTGCTGCTGACAAGAAGCAGTGAAGAAAGCTTGGCTGATTAATATACTGTCTTTTTTGACATGCATGCTAGAAATAGAGGAGTGGATAAAAAGGTGATGATAAGCAGTGTGATTACAGGCCCACAAGGGAAATGAATATATACTTCAAATTGGAGGCAGCAGAGCACAGCCCAAGTGACAATTAAAGATGGATTCTGCAATCTGTCCTTGTGTGGAGGCCACTGACTTCCCTGTAATTTGGAATGTAATTGGAGTAATTACTCAGAGCTCACCCTAAGGAGCATGGTGGAACATCATTTTGGGTTATTTCTCTCGCTGGTGATGTGACAGCTCCTTGTAAATCACTCTGAAGTACCTGGGTGTGATGCCGAAGGAACTGGGCACAGGCTGTGCTGGCCCCTGTGTCCAGCCTGTGAGAATAGAGCAAGAGTCCTTCAGCAGCAGAGGTAGTGCTCAGAAATTAATTCCTGTGCAATTATTTAATTCAAGCTCCTCTTTTCCCCTGCAGTTTTCCCAATAAGCATTGCTTGGCAGGCTGGCTGCCTGTAATCCCTGCTTCACATTCAGAGCTGCATCTAATCCCTTCCAGCAGGCAGCTGCCTTTCCTGTTTTGTTCCCCCTGTCCCAGACTCAGCACACTCCTCCAGTGCCTGCCTCTTCCCTGTGACTTGGAGACGTGTCCTGGTGGTTCAGTGCTGCTGCAAACCATCCATCAGTGGTGCAGCAATGGTCACTCACTTCAGTGAAGGTGTCACAGCATGCCATGGTATGGTTATTATGGCAATATCCCAGATACTGATCCATGGGCTGCTGCTGGCAGTGACCAATCCCCAGACAAGCTTCATGGCTGCAGTGAGTCTGCAGCATCCCCTGCATCCCTGTCCAGCCAGACTGGGCACTCCCAGCTGGCAAACCTCCCCAGCATCCCACCCAGGGAGCCAGCTGGGGCTGAGGCACCTCCCGGCTGTGAGCCACAGGCAGACAGGCAAGGCAAAGAGGGTGAAGGCACATACCAGCCCAGGGAACACAGGACATTTATCTGCCACCTTGGGAATACCAGCTGAGCAGCAGTTTTTGCAGAGGACACTGGGCAGTGTGTGGCTATAAGGTGCTCGCCCCATGAAGCCAGTGGAACAGCAAAGCAGGGGCAGACGGACCTGTCCTGCCTCAAAAAGTCCATCTCCAGCAAAGCCAAGAACAGCACTGACAGGCATGAAGGTGTGGGCAATCCTGGGGGAGCAGGAGGGTGCTGTGAGTATTTTGAAACTCAAAGGGCAGAAGGCTTTGTGCTTCATGAGCAACAGGACACAGACTGGCCCATAGCCCCGTTTTTGCGGCTCTTCTTCCCAGTGGAGGAGTTCAGCAACATTGGAATCAGACTGTGGCATTATGCAAGACTGGTCAGGGCTGTTTATTGCTTCTCAGAAGCTGTGTGGTAATCCTGCTCCCTGCTCCCCAGAGTGTGACCTGTGAGAAGCACATGTGCTGCAGACCATGAGGGCCTCCTTCCCTAGGGCCACTGCTCAAGGGAGCTGGGGACATCACACTCCAGCAGGCAGGGAGCCTACTCTGCAAGGTGCCCACTTGGCTGGAGCTCATGGTGCTTCCCAGCACCGGATCAAGAACACAGTCATTCTTCCTGGCTGTGGCAGTGCTCTGCCAGGAGGTGTTGATTAGCTTGGCAAGTTGCTAATTGCCCGGAAGGGCCCAGCACAGAGGTCAGGGTGGCTGTTCTCTGGGAAGAGGGAGGTCAGGACACCTTGGTTAAGAGCATGGACGCTTCAGGAGAAGGGGCTGCACCAGTGCCAGGGCTGGAAAAACCCTGCTGCTGAAGCATGGCTCCCTTTTAAACTCCACTGGTATTGAAAAAACAGCCAAATGTCCATCTGTGTCTCACTTTGAATGAGCACCTCACATGCTGGAGGAAAACAAAGTCCACGATACCCAAAAAAGCTCCTTCCAAAGAGCACTAAGTTGGACCACAGCTGCATGGTGAGCTTCTCCTTGCCTTGTGCTTAGCAACAATCAGCACCTCCCTCCTCAGTGATAACATCTTTCTTTTTTACATTATTTTTTTTTCCCCCCAAATCACCTGCAGCTCTGTTCTGAGGCTCCTGCCTCAGCTTATCCCAGCAAAATGTGGAGCAAACATCCATGCTCCTGGTCTGCAGCACAGCCCCCTGTGCCTGTGTGCTAGGAAAAACACCTTCTCACCCTCCCGTGGGACACTGCCCAGGATTCAGAGGCTGGAGAGGGTGGCATGAAGAACCTCACACACCCACACACCCATGTACAAACCCACACTCACATGCACTTGCCCTCCTCAGACACTTGTTCCCCTTAGCCAAAAGTTCCATTACCCAGACAAAAGGGACACCCAACATTTTTGGCCAGGTATTGAATGAAGCCAGTCTGTGAGAGATGGGTGAGGGTGTTTAAAGGCTTTGTTTATGATGTCTGCTAAAGATAAGCCTCCAAGAAAGATGAAAGATACCCTTTGGAAGCAAGAGTAAGGCAGGAAGGAATGCCAGTCTTAAATTACTGTGAAAGCTGACACTGCCTTTTAACATTCAATGTGCAAAAAGCCTGTGCCCCACCACATCTTGAAAGAGGCCTCTTGGATTATGAGCATGACCAATAACGGCTGGAGGTAATTCCTGCCTCCTCCTGGCAAGTTCATAAGCTGACAGCAGATATTCTCTTCCACACTATTGCTTTTCTCTTAGAGGCAGAGGTTCATAAGGTGTGAATATAAATCCATGCAGAAAGCCCAGCTGATGTTCTCCTAAAGTGGAATAAACAGTGGAGAAGAGGAGCTCTGGCTACAGCAAAGTCTGGGAGCAAGGAATGGCCAATGTTTGGGGCTTTTACCTGGCCAGGCAAAATAAAGCATCACTTCTTGATTTAATTTGTATTTTGATTTATACTCACAGTCCCTCAATGAGAAGTCTTCCATTCAACACACATAGGAAGTGTTTCTTCAGGGCTGAAATTGTTTACTAGACTTATTATAATCAGCAGCAGGTTTTGGGTTTCCTCTCAGGCTCTCAAGGCTTTAAAGACAACACTGATGGCAGGTATTTCACCTGGCATCAGTCTGAAAGAAGAAAAATATCTGAGGTCTCCAAGACTAACTGTCCTTTCTGTGAGAAACTTTAATCACCGTTCATTCTGCTCTTTATCAATCTTCATTTCTATCAAATGCCTGTGACCAAAGATCTTTGCCCTATCTGAAAGCATTTCTTCCAAACATAGATCATGCAATACTCTCCCACACACAGAAATGTCATGTTGCTAGAAAATTACTGTTTCCAGATCAGCCAGGGAAGGAGTTTTGCTGTCCCCCTGTACTCTGTGGAACATGATATGCTGTTCCCAGAGGCTAAAGCCTCCCAGAGGGGAGGACATGGAGGCCTTTAATAAGGAATGATGCTTCTCTCCATCCTCATCCACAGAACCCTGAGAAGTTCAGCTCCAGGAGAAGGGGTCTCCAGTCTTGAGGACCTCCCCAGCATGTTCTCATCCTGGTTTGCAGCCCCCAGGCCAGGAGGACACCATGGACCTTCCCAGGAGGTGTTCCTGGGAACCAGGAGCCTACCCACTCCCTTGTCTAACAGCGCTGCTCAGAGAGGTCCCACAGCCTTGGCACTGGCACCAGCGGGCTGGGAATGAGCTAAGAGTCCTCAGATCAAATTTTCTCCTAAACCAGTAAAACACCCTCTGGTTGTTTGCAAGAGGTATGGGACAGCTGTGACCCACATCTCTATCCTGCAGCAGGACATTGCAGAGGGACAGGAAGCAACCCCATGGCTTTTCCTGCTCTATTCCAGCCACAGGCAAAAGAATGAAAATGGGGGGGTGGGGGTGTGCTTTTCTGTAATTTGCTTTGTTTGACCAAGGACAAAACTGGTGCAAGCAGAGGAACTGCAGGAGAGCCATCCCAAACAGCACCAGGGACCTTGCACTCCGTGTGGGAGTTGGGCTGGGAAGCCCAAACCCTTGCACACAAGCCCAGCACAAACCCTGCGGGCAGTTTTCCTGCTACATCAAACAGGGAAATGTAATGGCAAAGATCCATGTTTATCCATAACTATGGAAAAAACATATATCTGTCTCCACCAAATCCTCCTCCCCCAGCCCTCCTCCCAGATTGTTGCAGAGGTTTTCCCAGGGGCTGGAAGATGACAGGAAGCCTGGTTTTGTAGCGGTGTTTGGTGTGGCTGTGAGCTCCCTGAAGGTTGTAGGAGACACCAGAGATGAGCAGCAGACAGAAGCTATGTGCATTGGATACAATACCTTGGATCTCCTTTCATCCAGAAAATAAACTATTAAAGATTTGCTTGAAAGGGGCATTTTCCTTGCCATTGATACTTCCAGTTGTAGAAATAACAACACTACTTCCAATGCTTGTTTGTTACAGCAGTTTGCAAGGAGAAAAAAACATCGCCAGATTACTTCCAAGGCAGCAATGAAACGGAATTAGCAATATTTGATAATATAAAAAGTAAACTACAAGTAAATAGTTTGAACTTCAGCAATATTTGCAGCTGATAATGATAATGTTCAGCTGATGAGGTGCTATCCTAATGACACACCCATGGAAAATGAGGACTATTTGCTTCCAGCTAATTGCTGAGCCTGTATACCGTGTAACACCACAAAGCACATTCTGAACAAATCATCATTTGATCTTGAAGGTTATGCAACAAAACTTTTCAATTGCCTTTTCTCATCATCAAAAGAATTTTGGGATTACAGGGGAGAATTCATTTTTTCAGCTCTGAGAACACAGAAAAGCAGAGGCGTACCCTGGCAAGCCAGTTATCTGTGCACTTTGCCATCTGCAATGACCTGGGCATGATTCCCAGCTCCAACATTTCCTGTGTTGAAGGGCAGGGATGGTGGGACTGGGCAGAGAAGCTGCCAGCACTGGAATCCTACTGGTGCTGCTGCCCAGCCCCTGTATTGGGCTTACTCCAGAGGCCGGGCAGGGGGAAGCAAAGCAGCCTTTGGCAGCACCCTCAGCCTCGCCACCCATTCACCCACCGGAGCTCAACACAGCTCCAAAGCCAACGAGGTGGGTGCAGCTCCTGTGCCCCTGCCCCTGGAGGTTCACGTGGCTGTGGGGCAGCAGCTCCTCCCTTCAGTGCCCACTGCACCCACCCCACTGCTGCCGAGCTCTGTGTGTGCCACCTTGGCTCCGGATCACTCCTGTGCATCACGAGCTCCTCCTCAATCACCCATTTATCTTTTTCTGCACAATCCATCATTTCAGTATAAATGCTATCTCACCTGGCCTTGCAGCTCTGTTTGTACCATACAAAGCAGGTGTCCCAGAGCAAAGGCTCCCCTCTCCTGGGGCCAGCACCTGCATCCTCTCCTGCCAAGCTGAGCCTCTTGGCTATACATGACTCAGCTTTCCCCACAATGCACCATACATTTTTTTACAAGGATGGTTAAAAATATCACAGTTTGATCTTCCTTATGCAAAAGACTGTGACATCTAAAGGAGAAATTAGAAAAAGCAGGCAAACTTGGCTCTTAACTAAAACTGGACAGCAGCAGAGCACAACACTCTGCCAGGGGACCTCCTTCACAGCATCATGTTGCTCCTAGAGAGCTTCTGCAAGCAAAATGAACGGGCTCAGCTGTTCTCTCCACATCTGGGATTTGGAGAAATTAGCATGCACTTTACTGTGCTTTGCAGTTGGAGCCCAGCTGGTGTGTGGGAGGAGCCCTGAGAGCTCGGGGCATGCCCATGTGATGGGCAGTGTGCTGCTGGGCAGCCCTGGTGGCAGTGCTGGGACCCCAGGGCCCCACGAACATCCTGGTGCCCTCCCACAGCTCACAGCTGCACAGGGTGTCTGCAGTGTGGGGCCCATGGGACAAATGCCTTCCCTGGACCTGTGTGGGTCAGCCACAAGCATCCCCTCCTTCAGCCCAGCCCTGCTGCTGGCCACAGCACTGATTTAGCTTGGGTCAGATCCACCCCTGCCCAGGCAGTAGCAGAAGGCTGCTATTCTACAAGCAACTATAAAGGGCTCGAGCAGTCAGAGAGTATCAATTGTGGGTTTGTGACAATGGATCCACAAAAAGCAAAGTTATTTTGAGAGGGGTAAATGTAGCCCAGACATTTAATTCATGTCTGCCCACAGCCCTCCTGCGCTGCTGAGCATGGTGGCACTTCAAACTCCATGTCCTGTCCTAGATGTGACTTTGGGGACAGGGAAACTTTGCTTTCTAGTGTTGCTGCTCCTCCAGGAGGAATTCTGGCTGCAGGAGGTCTCTCCCAAGCATGCTCTGCACCCTTCCATGCCAATCTGGGCACCCATGTGCACCTGGTGCTGCCACAGGCATGTCCCCAGCATCCTGCACCACATCCTGCCCAGCCTGCACAGGATGCTCTGGGCTCCTGCTGAGCTGCCCACACTGCCAGAGCAGGGTGGGCACCACTCCCCTGTGAGGGATGTGAAAGTGAAACCGGGAAAAAGACCCACATCACCTCTGGACACCTGGCTCCAGGTCAGCCTCCCCTACCCTCTAGCCTGGGACTTTTGGGACTGGAAGCTGAAGGGATAGCCAGAAAATCTTGAAATACTTCTAGGCCCCAAGTTGGACAGTGGTTTCTCAGCCTGGGCTTCTTTGTAGCTTCTAGAATCAGTCCTTTTGCAGGGAGGCTTGGCTGAGCACAGACTGCAGAAACTCCTGGGCAGGAGGAGCTGCAGAACTGCAAACACCAGTAACTTCATACTGGGGACCAGAGAGTCATTTTTCAGGATTTGTACATGATGTTACCAGCTCAAATCCACCTGAATCATTTATTCATTAAGAACCTGGTACTGTTTGTTTATGACAAATATATGACTGCCTTGGCACTCACTACTCAGCCCAGCATTATTTAATATATTCTCTTTTTATGATTATTTGATAATGCAGTCTATTACACACAGTTCTTCAGAGGAGGAGAGGATGAAACACTGTGCATTTTATATCTCCTTTGTTATTTGCTGGTGAAACTTCACCAGAGCAATGACTGGTGAAAGAAATTTAGTGGCATCTGCTGAAAAATTTTTGAGGTTTAAAAGTAAATTACTCATGATAGGATATTTCATTACATTTGCTTTAATAATGCCGACTTCTTGTATTTCCCATTTTTGCAACATTGTCTGCTTTAAAAATGTGAAACACTGAGGTGTCAGCACAGGCAGGTTTGCTGGCTTTAAGTTTCTTTTCCACCATATGGAATTTTCTTCTAGATCTGTTCCTGCATCTTTTCAAGGTAAAATCTTTTTGACCTGGAAAATTTGCTATCTGGTGAATCTTACACCAGTTTTCCCATCCTTTTGCCTAACTTGGGAATCAAGCTGCTAGCTTGGTGTTGCCATTGGGCTCCTTTGACACTGGCACAGGACTGGCATCCTCCTTGCCTTCTGCATAAGTGTTACAGTGAATTCCCATTATTTAACTGGAATACCCTCCAACCCTGCTGGATTCCAGGCACTGCTGTTTCCCTTCTGCAAGTGCAGTAGTTTACAATGCCAGGACATCTTTACTTCTATTCCAATTACTGAGCAAAAATTGCTGCTGGACACCTGTGCTTTTCTATAGCACTGAGAGTTCCCCAAACTGCTGAGCCCAGATCCTGCAGAATAGCAAGATTTCATTTGCTCCCAGGAGAGGGTGTGAACGTTGCTGATTCTCCTCAGCTGCACCATCCTTGTCCATAACCTGAAGGCTGCTTTAACCCTGGGGGTGACTCCCCAGAGCTGATGCACAGCACCTGCCCCAGCTGATGGAGCACAGCCCAAGGGTGGTTCAAGGCCCGAGCTGTGGCTCTGGAAGGGCAGCCTGCAGGATACAGTCAGGCAGAGCACAGCCTGGCATTTTGGCCATGCAGCCCACCTGCTTGCTCTGCACCAGTGCTTCTCCTGCCCTGTGCCCACAGATCAGCTGCTGAAGTGGGTGCTCCTGGTGAGCCCACTGGGGCACAGCTTGGCATGAGCAGCAAGGAGGGAGATCCCATCCTGGTCTCCCTCCCACAGGTGGGAGCTTGGCTTCAGCAAGGAGAGGAATTGGGGGATGTGCTGCCTCCCAGACCACCTTCCTGCTCTTCTTTCTACCCTTGGGTTATGCCCTTCTACATCTGCACTACCCAGCATCTACCAGTGATTTTTGTTCCCATTTTATTACCTACTGTTCCATATCAGCCACATTTTCTGCAGTTCTTGACACTGGCTCTACATTTCCATCTCCTGAACAGCTCAGCACCAGGGGCAGGTTCTTCTATGTCACCATTACACCCTATATTCCAGATAATGGTTTCTATTGCAGGACCATAGGGCCTGTCAGGTCAGCTGAGCATCCTTTACCTGGCCAGCTCTCCATGCCCCTATTCCACAGCTGAGGGGCCCAATGTCACATGCCCATGCATTTTCTTTCCCTACTGCTGCTGGTGTTTTTAAGCATTCTGTATAAAACTCCCCTCTCCCTTGAGCTCAGCACATTGTGCTGGAGGAGATGTCTTTGCTGTGTTCCCAAGGCAGCCAGAGAAGTCCTCCAGCATAGAAAAGAAATGAGTTTGAAAGGAAAAAGCATGTAGGAAAAAAACCCCGTTTGTTTTTTTTTTTTTGTGACACCTTGCCTAGAGCCCCATGTGCCACAGGGCATGCACAAGTGATTTATTCCCTAAACTGATACTGTCCTTAGGACCTGAAAGTGTCCATTTATCCTACCAGCTCTAAGGAGGGGATGTGTTGTGACAAAGGCCACCAACATTTCAAGAGCTGCAAAATGCACTGGGAGTGAGAGGTCTGTAGGCGATAATTGGAGACAGTTCAGGCAGAGCCTTCTGAGAACAGGGCTCTGCTGGCAGCCTGTGCCTTGCACAGCTTTAGGGTTTTCCCCAGCAGAGTCACAAATTGCTGCTAAATGATGGCTGACCAGGAGCAGGAGGAGAAGCTGGCACTGGAGCTGTGCTGGTGAAGACTGACATCACGACAAGCACCCTGCCAGGGCTGCATGGTGCCAAATCCATCAGGAATGAGCCAGGACAAAGAGCTTGGAGGTGCCCATCTGTTCTGAGGGGAGTTGGAACCCCAGGGCATGGTTTTCTACCTGCCACAATGGCAACATCTACCCCAGGAAAAACACATCTGGCTCTCAGGAACACCCTACAAACTGCTGAGCATCCCCTCATTGGTGGGCAATGCCAAAGCCTCCTGCAGGTCCAGACCTGTGGCTCATTGTGGCAGCTCCAGACCCTGCTTTGTTACAGCTTTTACTTCAGGTAGGCAAATTGTCTAAATTAACACTGAGACTTTCAGTACAATACAGCTAATGCCCATGAAATACCTCAGGAAGGTAATTTGCTCCAAGTGCTTCCCTTGTTAGCAGCTGATTAGTGAATAAATAATTTCCAGAGAACTGGACAAAGCAAACCCTGCTGGCAATGAAAAGGCTACAGAACAGGGCAGTAATTTCTTTGCAATTAGTAATTAAATCCACGGAGGCTTGTGATGGTCAGAGACAGAGCTACTGAAAACCTGGCTGATATATCTACAGGTGCTTGGGAACGTGCCCCTCCATGGCTCTGCAAAAGCTTTTGAGGAAATGCTCAAAAAACATTGCAGCAACTTAATAAAACCCATATTAAAAGGAAAAGCAGGCAGTTGCCGAACTGTGTCCCAGGCTTACTGCTCTGGTTTTTTTTTCCTTTTTCTGTGTCCCTCAGGACAGATTTCATGCTGCCCATGGCTCTGTTGAAGGCAGAGGGGTGGTTCTGGCGCCTGCCTGCTCTGCTGCTGCCAGGCATTTCTCAGCAAAGGCAAAATAATAGGTTGGCTTTTTATTTTTTTGGTTTGTAAAGTCAGGAACTCCATCCTAGTTCTGAAGCCCGTTGTTAGGCTTTGTGTTATTCTTGGCATGCTGACCGAAGTGCGCTCGGTATGAATTGCAGAGCTGAAAAGTAAATATTGTATCCTCTGGGATCAGCGGAGAGGGAGGGCGGTGATACTGCTTAATGGAGCACCCCGGTGCCTGTTTGGGTTAGGCTCACAGTAATTGCTCCCTAGGTGAGTTTATACCAACAATTGATTATTTCAAATGGGAAAGAAGTACAAATGAGTAAGAGAATAAACACTGATGGTGTTATGAAACCCAGGAGAAGAGAGCAAAAATCCCATGCAGCTCCAGCGCAGGGCTGGAAGCAAAGCTGCGCAAATAATCATGAAGACTGTTTTCTCTATGTGCAATTTCTCATGAATGCTAAATGACATAAGAAACTGAATTTTCCCCTAAAGCTTAAGCTACAGAGCTATTTTCTTCAGCCCAGTCTTCAACAAAGGAGACCCCTTTGCTCTCCCATCTGCTCCACCCTGGAAAAACATGGGGCTCTTGACGTGAGCAGCACTTTGCTGTGAGGCAGCAGGTGAGAAGACAAGGAGCAGGAATCCATGATGAAGGAGCTCTGGGCTGAGCAATCTTAGGATAAAGCCCACCACGTCCTTGCAGAGACCCTGGCTGGGGCCACTGCAGCTCTCCCATGGGTGCAATGTGCCCCCTCCCTTGCCACCAGCCTGTGCTGGTGGGACTGGTCTCCTGCTCCTCAGAGCTGTATCCTCCCACTGTTGTGTGTCACAGCAGCATGCTCCCACTTGTCACTCACCAAGGGCTGCCTTCAGCCTCCTGCACCTCCAGAGGGGCTCCAACCAAGCCATAACCAGCCTCTGGAGTCTGCAGATGCCCTTTGTTAGGCAGGGGACCAGCAGTGCCCAGGGACACGGTGCCAGCCCTCTGGAACCCAGGAGCTGCCTGTCAGTGCTGCTGCTGCAGGGTCACCACAGCAAATCCCCAGTGCCCAGGGACAAACTGGTGCTGTTTAATGGTTTTGGACATCTTTCACCATGATTGTGCTGGCAGCTGCTAAGTGCTGGTTGTCCTGGCCTTGGGCCAGCATCACAGGACCAGGAGGGGATGCTCAGGTCTGAGCTTGTGTGCCTGGAGCAGCACCCGTCTGAGGATGGGCTGCAGCAGGAGGGTGCAGGAGGGCAAAGAAGGGTTGGGAAGGAGAGTCCCCACTCTTCCAGGAACTGAAGGAAATGCACGCCAACTGGATGTGCAACTTAGTGCAGGAGCTGCCTGTGGGGTGAGGGCTCCTGGGCAGACGATGCCCTCAGGGATGCACAGCAAGCTCTGCTTCTGCCCCAAAGCAGACCCTGTGGCATCACCCTTCGAAAAGGCTGAGCCGGCAGCCCCACGAGACAGCCCCAGGCTGCCACGGCGCTCTCTGCAGCTGAGCTCATTAGTGCCTGCAATCAGCAGGGCATGAAGGGGAGATAATTACACAGGGAGCACGGCTCGGGCTACGTGCAGGGTCTATAAATAGCACGGGCACCGCGCGGGTCGGGCCGGGGCTGCTGCGTGGGCGGCTGTGCCTCGGGGCTCTGGGGGTACCTGGGGAAAGCCAGCAAAGCTCAGTGAAATGTTTCATTTAAGTACGCTTTTCCTAGCTGGAAAAAAATAAAAATGCAGTGAGTTTCCCAGTGGAATGTGATTTTTAACAAAAAAAAAAAAAAAAAAAAGAAATTATTTTTGGAAAAAAAACAAAAAAAAAGG
>VYXF01004786.1:0-24701 GCA_013397295.1 Polioptila caerulea | reverse complement strand
AAAAAAAGGAATTTATCTTTGGAAAAATACCTAAGCAAAAGGTTTCAGCCCGGGGCCATAGTGGCCACATATAGGTGTTCCCCTATACAGACTCTGGGACTCCACAGAGTGGGAGAAGTTCTGCCAACCCTATGGAGAGCATCCCCTGGCTGCAGGTAGAGGGGCACAATGCCAGCCCAGCTCCAGGGATGGCTGTGAGGCAGGGGGGGCACCTGGCCCCACACAGCCCTGTCTCCCAAGGTGTCACCCTGCAGCACTCATCATGGTGCTTTTGGGCCAGCCCTGACACCCACAGCCACCCCAGAGCTGCTCAGTTCCCAGTAAAAGCCACGTTTACTCATCACCCCACCCCTCCCCAGTGCTGGTCACACAAGCAGCCTGGCCTGTATTTCTAGCATGGGCTGGCATGTGAAGCCCCATGTTTCACTGGTGCCACCAGCATGTCCTGACCAGGAAGCACCAGTAACCCTCCTTATCCTTCAGGGTGCATCATCACAGAGCATCAGCTGCCCCAAATCCTGCCCCGCTGCAGCCTCCAGCAAGGCTGGCTGCCTTGCCTTGCACAGTGGGGCTGGATCACCTTGTTTTTTGGTGAAAATGTGAGTCTAACACAGCAGGGTACTGCATCTTTCCCTCACCTTTAATCACCTCTTTGCTGTTTCTTCCCTGGGAAGGAGAAAATACTTATAGACAAGGTTTGGGGCTATTTGGAAAGGCATAGGTTCAGCACATCAGAGAGGGCAGGGCTCAGGCTGCAGCCCATACCACAGCCTGCTGTCTCTGCACATCAGCTGAGGGAGGAGAGCCTCTCCCCCAGTAAGTTCATTCATGGGCATGGAGGAAGGAGCCCAGGACACTCCTGCCACATTCAGTGTGTTCTGTTATTAGGCTAAGCTACAACCAGGTCCCCACCCTCTCTTGCACGTGCACATCACACAGATGCACACACAGGGTGTAAAACAAGCTGGGCTGGAGGTGGTTAGTGAGCTGTGCACGTCCCTGACACAGACCTGTGCAGGAGCTCACCTGCCAGCCAGGCTCACTGAGGCAGCATTTATTCAAGGAACAGCATACTCAGCCTGCAGCTCACTCATTCACAGCACAGGCAGCTCCCAGCTCCTTCCAAACCAACCCTGGCTACAGCAGTGATGATCTTTAAAAATCCAGCTTATTTGCATCACTCACATGGGACAAATGTGGGATAAGCTGTGTGGGGTACCACACTCAACTGCCCAGCAGATACACATCAACTACTTTTTAATCATGATAAGAGCAGGAAATCTCCTATTGCACAGGACTTCAGTTGTGCCACAGAAAAACAGCTGAGCGTGTCTGACATCTGCAGCTTTATTCTCGTATGAAAGGTTAAAGGCAAAGTTAGAAAAATTAACCTATTGCTACACACTCACTGAACACTTCTAGAACAACATAGGGCAGTAAAGCTTTTATTGCTAAGAAGAACCAACAGAAGGCTTTAAAGCTTATCTAGCATTCAATTTTTGTTTGTAAGTAACCCATTTTAAAGCAGCTTTTCAATCTTTAAAGCCCTCTCGCCTTTCTGGAATGCTTCAAAAGGAAGATGACCTGAGGACAGTGTCTGCTCTCCAGAGGGACCAGACCAATTCTCTGCATGAGTTGCAGAATTTGGCCACCAAGGAATGACAAATGAAACCCAACTGCCCACTGGGGACTCCTGCTGACCATCAGACAAGACAAAGCTGCACAGCTCCCGGGGAGCTGGACCCTGCCTCGTGCAAAAGCAGCGGTCTCTGATGGCCCCTTGGCTGCCCCCATGCCCCAGCAGCTGAGGCACAGATGGGCACCATGGACTTCATCAAGCAGAGCCAGGAGCTGAGCTCTGGATACAGTGGCTGTATGTCCTGTGGATGTCCTGTTCCAACAGCTGAACTGCCCTTCCTCTTGGAGGGTGAGGCTACAGGCAGTAGGATACTGAATGCTCTTGGGATCCGTAGATTCCCCTGGATTATGTTGGATCAGAGCTTCAGTCACCCTTCCTGAGGGACTGTTAATGCAGCCACTACTGCTTTGCAGGTCTTGCTGCAGTCAGAAATGCCCCTGGGGGCAGTGGGTGCCTTAGTCTTCAGGGATGGGGGTGTTGCAGTTCCCATGGTAAATTCTGACCTCCCCCTCACACTGGAAGTACTGGTCAAACACATCACTGTATCCATGGTCCCTCCACCATGTGCAAAGCTGCCGGTTCCATGTGCAGTCAAGCACATGGAAAAGCTCTGGATGCTCCATCCCCACCATAGTGAAGAAATCCTGGTCCCCAAGGTGGCCCTTGAAGTGGTACTTCTCCGTCAGCTTCTGCACCATGGTGGGCTCCAGCAGCTGGTTGTAGAGCTTGGATTGCCTCATGGCTTCCAGGTTCAGGAGCAGGACACCACTGTTGAAGCCTGGCAGCCCATCAGGAGGGGGCTCCCCCACTTTGGTTTGGGGGTTCTCACGGCGATACTGCCAGAAGGTGTGCCTGGAAAGAGAGGAAGAACAGGCACAGGGGTGTCAGGGAGTGCAGCCTGAAGAGCAGCCACCACGAGTGTGGGCAGGTCTCACCCAAGGGATCTCACCATGCTTGTCTTCTGTCTGGAGGCACCCAGCCTCTCAGAACAGCCAGTGCTTCACAGACTGTCTTCCTCTCCATCCCCCTGCACAGGATATTGCCCAGACTTCAAACCACGCTGTTTACCATCTCCTAAAGCCCCTTTTGTTTCTACCAGCATCATTCTGGTGAGCCAAGTGGACACAGGATCGTGTGACTGCTCACACAGCTGTGCAGAGAGACAAAACCACATCCCCAGTGCCTTGGGTGAACCACCAGAAGTGTCCTAATTTCAATTACCTAAGCAAGCAGCCCAGAAATTTCTTTGGCTCCTTTCTCAGCCCTGCTTCAGAGAATATACCTCACCACACATACACTGGCTGCTCCCACTTGCAGGAATTGAATTAATCTCATGCTATTCCCCAAGTAGCTGGATCTGCCCTGCAAAATCGCCCCCATTCAGTCTGAAAGTCTTTCTTCTTCAAACAGTGAAGTCTTTTTTTCCTCTGCTGCAAAGCTGAGCACCTCAGAGCAGTCTGAGCCTGTTGTTTCAAGAGGAGGGCAAGAGGGACCCATGACCCCCCCACTGTCTGACAGCCCAGGGCTGCCAGCACTGCTCTCTCCTTCCAGTCCTCACACTTAAGGTAAAGTTAGAGAAGGAGTTTTTTACACCTTGCTGTGAAGATGTCAAGGAGAAACACTGTTAGAAAGAATAAGCCAAGCCTGCCACTAGTTCCTCTTCAAACCTGTCAGACACCATCTAAGTCTCCATGCAGGTCAAGGCAACGAGAACTTGTGGGTAGATTTAGCACCCAAATGTTTAAAGTGGTCTCATGCTTGGAAGCTGAAGCTGGACTCCCTCAGATGTGAGAAGATGCAGGGACATTTGCCCCTGGGCCAGCTCCAGAGACAATGCTCTCCACTGCAAGTATTTAAATTTCTTCTAAGAAGCCATGTTAAGCTCCCACAGGGCCCAGGGACCCCTAGAGCTTGCACAGAGATCAGACTATCAAATCCATCCTTCTGGCCTGTGCTCGGGATCTCCAGCACAGTGAGACTGGCCAAGGTGACAGCCAGGATTCAAGAGCCACCAGCAGAATTATTGCAGCAAAAAATGTGGATCTATTAATGATGTCAACTGTATCTCTTCGTGCAGCATCACTTCCTTAAGGCTTTCCATGAAAGCACTGATATTTCCCATTTCATTAAGAGTTTACACCATTCCCTTTCACCTGATTTGGAACGGAAAGGGTTTTTCTGAGTGCCAGTTGTCCATGGAAGGAGGGCTCAGTCTTGAAGCTGTCATATCCATGCTTCCAAAGGGAAGTATCCTATATCCAAGGGGAGTGGAGGATGGGCTGCCTCATCAGGGCTCATTGGCAGCAGTGCTTGTTGGAGCTAAAGGGAGGGGAAAGGATAAAGGGCTCTGCCTCTGCAAAGAGCAGTTGTGTCTTGAGGACAGGCAAAGACAACTCATGGATGGGTTGCTCCTTAGAAAAGGAAGGCAAAACATTCTCCATGCAACGTTAGAGGGAAGCTTAACCTGCAAAGACAAGCCCCAGCCATGTAGCAATCAGCCCCCTGAAGTGCTCAGATCCAGGGAGTGGCTCAAGCCCACCTCTTCATCTTCTGCTTCCTGCTTCTCCCTAGCAGTGCCAAGAAAGCCATCCCCCTGTCAGAATGCTGTGCTGGAAGGTGACAGGAGGGAGAGGGTAAGCAGTGCCACAGAGGGGAGCACATTTCCAGCACCACAGCAGTGAAGCTGATTCCTTTCACATTCTCACCTCCAAACACATGCTGCCCAAGCTAAGGGACAAGATTACAGCCACTGCAAGCAGCCAGGATAAAAAAACTGCAAGCACCCAGGCCCTTGGCATTGCCATGGTGGGGCTAAAGCAAATCTGAATCACATGACTCAATTTTTCAGCAATACTGTTCCCCAGATGACTTGTGGATGGCTGATGAAGTGCCCTTTTTACAGGAAGAGGAGGCAGTCTGACAAGCAGCAATTGTTCAGCCCTTCCTCCCAGCACTGGCCGTGACAGGGCCGTCCTCCCCTGGCTGTGTGCAGAGTGTGGGGCTGGCAGGGAGGGTAGGGCCATCTGCAGGGAGTGATGCTGAGGTGAGATCCAGGATGTGATGAGCTGCAGGTGGCTCTGCAGTGCCCATGGTTTGGGAAACTGCTCACAGCTGAGAGCACAACAGCCTTGCCCCTGCTGGGCTCAGGCCAGCCAAGGGAAAGGTATCCTGGCAGGGCCACTGGCAGCAGCTGTTTAGACAGGATTTTTCTTGGCTTTTGTCTTTCAAGATGGTTTTGGTGCTGTCCTGTAGGGGCCAGGACAGAAGAGCATGGCTGAAAGGCACCCCCACCCAGTTACAAGTGGAAGGAGTGACAAGTATGAAAGCATTGTTCTCTTCAGAGCAGATAGGGCTGGCAAAGCACAACAATGAGCCAAACAGCTGACACAGCCTGCACCCTCTCCACTCTGTCCTGCCTGACATTGCCCCTTAGCACCCACCTCAAATTTTGGCAACGCCTAAGGGAAAACTCCAGGGGCTGTATGAGTGTGCTGTCAGGATGTGCCCTTGAGACAATCATCAAGGAACTGAGGCCCTGCTGGATGCAATGGAAATGTCTCCCTGACCCAAGCCCCTGCAGTGGCTGGGATCTCCCTGGGAACAGGCATCTCAGGCAGAGCAGCGTGCCCTCCTCTCTGTGCCCCCAGCAGCAAAAGCCCGGGCAGGAAGGCAGCCTGGAGATGCCAGCACCACCAGGATGCATCGGGGCAGGAAGCTGTTAGCCAGGAGAAAGGGAGGAGAAAGGAAGAAGGGGCATTAAGGGCTTTTGTTACCCGCTCCAACCCATCTAGATGGGAGGGGACAGAGGTGACCTGTGGCCCCAGACCCCGTGCCATGGTGCAGGGGAGCCGTGCGGGGCCTGCCGCGAGCGCCCGCCTGCAGCCCCAGCAGGCTTTGCTTTGAGGAGCTGTTTATAAACAGAGCCGGCGTGTGCTCGGAAACATCTGGAGAAGAGCATTTCCAAGCATTCAAACGCCAGGCCCAGGCAGCCCAGATAAAAAACGCTGCTTCCAGCAGGACTTCCCTTGCTGGCCCAGCACAGGGCGCTGCGGCCGCACCTCCCCTGCCTCGCAGGCCAGCGCTCAGGAGCCCCAGCTCACAGAGCTGCCATCACCCCCTTCCAAATACAGAACTGCCATCACCCCCTTCCAAACGCAGAGCTGGGGACGGCTGCCAGGCCAGGAGGGACCACTCCACCCACCAGCTGTATTCTGCAGGGCCTGATCTTGTTTTCATGCGCAGCAGGAGACAAACAAGTGGGGGAAAGACTTTGTCCAAATCTGTGAACTTCCACTCATTTACTTCAGCTCTGGGTTATGGGACAACTTCATGGGATGAGCTGGAAACCTCTGGTAAAGCAGCTGGGTGCCTGAGCTGGCAGGAAAGGCAAGATGCAGGGAGCACAGAGGATGCCAGCTGGGAGTCCAGCAGCAAGCTCAAAGCACTTGCCCCACAAGCAGCAGACTGGGCTTGTGTGCCTGTACCCATCTGATGTTCAAGAGGCTGCAACCCTGCCCCACCAGCTGCCACTGGGCTTGCTGCTGAGGATGTGCACCTTGCTCCCTGCTCCGTGTGCTGCAAGGACTCCCCTGGGGTGGCAGGAGGACATGGCACCTGGCTGTGGTCCCACCAAGCCATCCCTGGCTGAGCTGCCCACTTGGTGGTGCCTGGGACCTGCAGGGCCTCAGAGAGCTGGTCAAAAGGGCAGATGGGATGTGCGCCCCAATGTGAAGAATGCAGAGCCCTGATGGGGACAGGGGATGTGCTTGAAATGGGAGAAAGCAAAGGGGAGACCCTGGTAGCAACTTCTGCCCTGCCTGGAGGAGAGGGTGTGGGCAGTGGGGAAGGGAGAGGGATGGGAATGATGGCATGGTCTATTCAGGGGCTGATGGTGGCTTCCCCCCTTCATCTTTAGCATAAAGTAAGAGCACAGCCGAGAAACTTCTCTGCACCCTTCTCTTGGCTAATCCTCACTGTGGCAGGCAGCTGTCAGCCCCTTACCATCACTGTGTTCAACCAAGATTAACCCTCAGGAAGAGGCCAGCTCCCCTTCTTCCCTCTCCTCCCCCCTCCAGAAAGCATTGCTGCAATGAAGGTGGGCCCTTGCCACACAAACAGAGGCAACCATCTGGGGCTGCACCCGGAGCAGCATCCAACCCAGCTCCCTCCTCCTGCCCTGGCAGCTGGACCTTGGCCTGGAGCTCAGCAGCTCTGCAACAATGCAGCCCTTGTTGCTAATTGCTTATTTTCCATGTGCAATTGCTAAACCCCTTAAGGAGCCAGGGCAGCAGGTTCAGTACCAGCCCATTCCACAGCACCTTAGCTAAGGCTGAACAGCTTGTGCAATCCAGGAAATCCCAGCTCCACGCTTCTCAGGAGCACCATGTGCCCAGTGATGTGCAGGGGCATCACCAACACAGCAGTAGTCCTTGGCCTGCAGGGGAAAATGTCACTCTCGGGCAAAACAACGCCAATTTCCACACCAGGAATGTGTTGGTGTGCACACCAGGACCACCTTAACCTTCTCTGATGGGTTCAAGGTAAAGGTCCAGCTCAGGCAGGACCTCCACCTCTCCCACGGAAAATACTGATGAAGCAACAGACTGAGCTCTTCAATGAGGACATCAGTAATTCCTTAATAAACTTCTCACGTAATGTACAAATTATGTCTGTACAGTGCTGGTCTCTACCACAGCCCAATCTGCGTGCCAAATGTTTAAAAGGCCTGTATTTAGAGCAGCAAATGATTCTCACTGATGACATTTCTGTGTGGACTTAGTCCAAAAATGGGAACTCTTAAATAGATGACAAATGACAACTTGTGAACACAGCTTGTGAGCAAAACCTTTCTTTGGGACAGATTTTCAAGGGTGGCCCTCCTCACCACCAAACATTTTTACACCCCACGCCAGTGCTAAAATCATCTACCAATGGGACCATAAATCCCTGTCTGGGTCACATCAGTTTCCTTCCCTCTATAGATCAAGTGCCTGTGGCACTGGTGGCAGCGCAGAGAAACGACCTGTGTGTGTCAGGTCATCCCCTATCAGCACCAGTACAGGAAGGGGGACAACCCATGCACAGGGACACTCTAGAACACTGTGGGCCTAATTAATGCTAAAATAGCAGACTCCTATTAACAACTGTGAAAAAACTCTGCTCTGGCAGTGTTCTCCTGCCTGCCTTGGAAGCTGCTCTGACACACCCTTGCCTGCCAATGGGACTCTTGGGAACAGGGGAGATGCTCTCCTGTCACAGAAGCTCACCTGCTGCTTCATATTATTAATACTATTTGTGCTAATCAATGCACAGTTGTGGTTGTCAGATCTTGTCCAATTTATTCATCGTTTTTAAATGAAATTTCAATTTTGCATCGTAATGGGAATAAATTGGACAGGTCCTATATATTAATGATATTCACAGTTGTAAACAACACAACCCTTTACCTTCTTGGATACTTTTTTATATCAGAGGTAAAGCTGAATTCCTGAAATTAATTCTGCTTCCAGTTCCTTGCAGGTTCTGTTTGTTCTGTAATTTTGGCTGCTTCTTGGCAGCCACTGCCAAGCAATTCCTAGAACCGTTTTCCCCATGTGTGGAACAGCAGCACTTGCTACAAATCAAGTCTAAGTCTTGAAATGGTTTAAAATCCAAAGTGCACAGGGTTTGGGGCTTGCAGGACTGTGGCATTGACATCACAATGGCACAAATGGCAGGCACAAACTCTCCTGCCTTTACTCCTGAGGGGCTTGGGGAACAGAATCCTTTGTAAAAGCCAGCTCCCTGCTACGTCAGGGCAAAAGCCCTTGGAAAAGAGTAGTCTCCAAATCAGGATCACTTGCCTGCATGAAAAGTCCATGACACCAGGCAGACAGGAGGACCTGCCTGCTGGAGATGGTTATTTCCAGTTCTGGAAAGCTCCATTGCAGGCAGCAGCCCACCTGCAGTGTTACATCTCACAACCACCGTTGCTGCCTCAGCTGGGGAATCCAGCTGCTCCTTGCTTGCGGCTGTCAGCCGTACTTTGGGGTTTTTTTTAGATCCCAAGAGAAGGTACAGAATGTACCGTCTCAGCCCAGACTCTCTGACAGCCTGGCCTGGCTATGGATTTAGCATTAGCCTGCTCACAGCCCAGGATAACTCCTTTCCTCTTCCAAACATCTGACAAAGTGACTTAATGCTGGTGCTGCTGCGCTCCCAGCAAACACTCAGCACTGCCAGTGCTCCGCGTCTGGAGCTGCACAGTCCTGCTTCCAGCCATTAATGGGCTCCTCTGGGTTATTTCAGCAGCTCTCAAACAAACAAAATGCATGTCACTGAGCACACAGCACACTTACAGCAGCTCCCACATGATCACAAGCAGAAACAAAGCTTTTCCCTTCTACAAAATAATGTCCTGTTTGAGTTCTCCCTAGGTTTTAGGCAGAGGCAAAGGTGAATGGCCTTGCAGCCACATAGGGACACAAGTGTCGGCCCTTTGTAGTCTGTAGCTGCCCCTTTGATGTAGATATCCTTTCCTACTGGACAAATGTTTATCCTTTCCAACACTGTGGATTCCCAAGATGCCTCAAGCTTTAATTAGCTTCTTGACACAGGGGACAGCAGTAAAGATCTCACTGAATAGCAGAAGTGGAGGCAGCAGCTACCCTTCCAGCCCCAGCTGTCTGCATTCCTGGACCTGTGAAGCTCTGGGACTTCTCCTGAGGCCCATCTTCACAGCAGGTATCTTCCTCCTACTTGGAGGGGGCTCACAGAGCCATCTGAGGACCTTTGACCATCTGAGGGTTAGGCCCTCCCTGTTGCCAGCAGGCCTTTCTTTGCCAAGGAGACCTTCAAGGGGAGCATGATGGGGGCAGTGCTGAGGGCCCCAGGTGGTGCTGGCACACTGGTGGGCACCCAGAGCCCATTGGCAGTGCCAGTGCCAGCAGCAGCAGTGCTTAGGCAGAGCAGAGGCTGGGATGGTTGTGGGGATGGGAGCAGGGAGCACAGCATGGCACACGGGCCCAGGGTCAGGCCGAGGCTGCCAAGAGCAGCTGTGCAATCAATACCACTGCTCTGCTTCCTCTCACATGCCACCAGTGTGACCGGAGGGATCTATAACCAGGAAACGCAGTAAGAATAGGGTTCAAGCTCTGCCTTTAGTAATTTGAGAGCTTTCAGGACATTTTGGGGAGTGCCGCAGTATTTTCCCACTCTATTGCTCTCAGCCACAGGGCTGCTTTGAAATGAGGAATCCTGTCCCTTTGGCACCTGGCAGCACTGAGCTCCTGTGTCTGGGAACAAGTGCTGAGCCAAGCCAGGCTGGCAGGGAGGCACAGGTAGGTCTGGGCTGCACTGGTGTGAGGATGCCATCATTGTGCCCTGATGGAGACCTCACTATGTGCCAGGTGCAGCCCCACTGCTCACACCCGGCCAGCAGGCTGAGGGGCAGCAGGCCATGCTTCCATCACCTGGCCAGCAGGCTGAGGGGCAGCAGGCCATGCTTCCATCACCAGCCATGGCACAGCTACACTGCTGGGAGCACAGCTGAACTGCTCTGCAGGTTGAGCATGTACCCACACACCCCCCAAGGAGAGTGACCTGCCTGCCCATCTGGTCACTCATGCAGGCTGCATCTGCAGTTCTCCTCTGCATGTTTCTTAGCAGAGCTCAAGAGCACCAGATAGCCTGGACTTCTCAATTGGACCAGGATCTGGCATGGAAGGTTCACTGCAACATAAATATTTATACAGACCATTATCACTCACTCTATGTAGCCTGGTGAGCAGGACTGGCCAGCACAGCTGAGAAGCTGAAATGCTTCAGGGGACAACAGGGCTTTTAATTAAGGTTATGACTCTGAAGAAGCACCTCCTTGCATGGAAAGCCTTTTGGATGATGCAAACTTCAGATGCAGAGTTTAATCTTTACATCAAAATCACTCCCACTGAAGCCAGAGCTCCTGATCTTGGCCACAGCATGAACCCTCTGCAGACAGACACATGAGCACGCTTAAGTCAGCCTGGGAGGAGGCTCTTCTGCAGGCCAATATTCAAACAACAGCCTGGCAGGAGGAATCCAGTGCTGCCATGGAAAGCCCACAAGCATCTAGGAGGCTGCTGCACAGTACCAGTGTCATCAACAACCCCACCATGGGAGCAGCTTCTTACGGCATGAAGCTCTGGCTGCAACCCTATCCACAGAGGTGTTGACTGTAGCCCATGTCCCACATTGGATCCAAAAGCCACAGGAAGGACAAACATGCCTGACCCATGGATAGGGTGCCTCTTTTCCCTGCTGCAACTGGAGAGACGGAAACCTGATGCCCATGGCTCCAGACCTCAGATCACTTCCTGCACATGACATGGGCTCCTGCCACCTCCCCCTCTGCATCCAGGACTCCCTGCCAGACACTGCAGAGTGATCTATGTCCAGCTTCAGCAGGAGCTGCTGCTCTCCACAGGCCACTCCAACTCACCCCGAGTGGGCCCGAAGGACAGGCCGACCCCAGACTGTGCAACAGTTAAACCCCAGCACTGGCCTAGCAGGAGGGCCGGGAGATCCTGTTGCTCAGAGAAATGTGTTTGTCCAAGACAAACAGTGGCCGGGCATTGTTTCAGCATGAGTCAAGCGAGTGGAAACACTCCCGTGCCATCCTGTTTTGCTGTCTGGAGGTTTCCCCTACCTTCAGGATATGCAGACAGGCTCCGGGATGTTTCCGATTTGCTGTTCTCTTACTCCTCCATTTCCCGTCAATGTCTGTGCTCAGCTCTGCTCCTTGCACCAGTGCAGCAGCCTGAGCCTTCTGCAGCCCCAACCTGTGTCTAGAAAGTGCTGCCCACAGCCAGGCAGCCAGTGGGCAGCTGATGGAAACAGATGGTGGATTGATCTCTATCCATCTTTCCCATTGCTACACAGCAGGAAAGATGGCACCCAGACCCTTCCTGGCTACTGGCTTACCCCGCCCCAGAGAACCAAGTCCACAGCTCATAAGCAAGCTCAGGACAGCTCTGCTAACTCGCCCCAGGTCCTCTGATGCTTTGGGGCAAAGCTAGTGCTGCAGAGGGCTGTGTGAAATGGTGAGGAAAACATGAGTGGCAACACAGAGACCCCACCATCACCCTGTAATCCTCCTCCTTCCCCACAACCATTTTCCCAACTGATGCTTCAAGCCTGCACACATGCAAACAACACGGCCGGAACTGACACCTCCTATTTCACACCTACAACATGTTTTTATCTTTCTAAAAGCATAAAAATAGTAAAGATTTTTTTTTTTTTAACAAAGACATCCATGCTTTGTCAGCTCATGTTTGTGTCTGGAAACCCTTTTAGCAGTGAGGTGCAAGCCCCACAGGGTGCAGGGCTTGGCAGGAGGGCAGCCTGGAGTTTGCACAGCTCGCCCCACAACGGGTGATCTGGCGACAAGAAGGATCAGGAACTTGTTTTCACATGAAGATCAAAACAACACAAGAAGAAAAGCACAACATAGCCCAAAGTGACCCAGAACGTCAAAACTGCAACAACAGAAAGTTCAGCCCAAAAATGCAGCCTGTGAGGGCTGTTATTGTTTGGCATGTTTGTCCCCACCGCGGGTGGCAGGAGGGGGAGAACACGGCTATGGCTTGGGTCAGGTATTCAGTGCTCAGCCCCACGATCCCGTGCCTTGTCCCCTGCCATGCTGAAAGGCTCTCCAGCAGAGCACCCCAAACCTTAATTCACTCCCCTCCAGGCACACCCGTTTTTAAAAACCACATCCAGGCAGCAGATCACCATCCCCACTCCCTAGTTCTGCATTGAAATAATGCAAAACCCTGCAGAGACAAAAACAAAGTGATTCCAGCCTGCACTAATTGCAGGCGAAGGAACGCTTGATTTAGCCCATTCCAGGCTGCACTGCTAACGACAGGGATCTGCCCTGCCAGCTGACCGAGGCCACAGTCCCACGGCCGCTCTTGGCTGCAGCTCTTCCCTCCATCCCCCTTTAAGCTCTAACAACTGGATACGATTAACTGGGGCTGGATTTACCATTCTGGGCACCAAAATCCTGTCAAGATACCCAAAGCAGATACAGGAGCTCTCTACCCTCTGAGCATGGTGCCACCCTATGGAGACAAGATCTCAGCAGCCATGTTCCTCTAGTACTGGCTCTTCCTGCTGAGAGTACAAAGTGGGAGAGAGACAACATTTCTGCCACAGACAGAGAGATGCCTTTTTTCCATCTCAGGAATAATGGTGACTTCTGTAGTTTAAGCAATAACATTCAGTCATATGGTTTATGGTCATTAATCACCACCAATTGCTTCCTGGAAGCAATTGGTGGTGAATAACGTCCATCAACCCCCTGCTGATGAACTTCTCTCTGTCTCTACCCTCTTCCCATCTAGATGCACAAACAGAAAGGAAGGCTGGTCCAGATCTTTGCAGCTCAGCATTTGCCCAAGAGTGCTGCTGATCCTGCAGTCCCAGTCTCAGTAGGGAAGTAGGCTTCCAGTAGGGAAGGAGAAGACATGCTGACCTCTTACACTTTTTTATCTTTCTCCAAGAACTTTTCCATTAGGATTAGAAAATCTAGCCAAGCCATCTCAGATGCTCAAACTCAGCTCTGCTGAGATCCATTAAGGCATCCTGGGATGATTATCTCAATTACTCTGGATTAAAAGAAAACATGAGATCCATCCTAGGAACAATGGAGGCTAAACTAAACCAATTTCTCTAAGCACCTGGAAATATCCATGTCCCTGAATCCCACCAGTGATCCATGAGTGGGAAGGACTGGGCCACCCCTTCCTGAGTGGTTCCCAGCACAGTCGGCACTGGCTGATGGACCAAGCATCTGAAGAGCAAGGGACCATGAGGCCACCCTCATGCTTGCAAGCCCAGGCCAGCAGGAGTTGCCCATTCAGCCTTCCCTGGGGGAAGCAGAAAGTGCACTGACACTCCAGGGACCCAGAAGTTCCTTGTTGCCCAAACTCAATCCCTACTCTCTGCAGTACTCTCAGCCAAACTGCCAAGTGCCAACACAAAAACAATTACAGCACCTCAGCAGGCAAGGCTGGGCAAACACACCTCTAGATGTACTAGAGCCCAGCCATGGATTTTGGCACTAAAGATCAAGAATTTGGCTCTGGAAGTCTTGTGATGGTATGTGAAAACAAACAAACAAACCACAGCAACACTGTACACTTTGCTCATACCGATTTACAAGTTTCAGATTAAGTCCTGCAGGGATTAAAGCAGGGAGACTACTGCTCTCTAGGTTTTTTTCCAAAGAGCAACCTGAGTTGAAGAGAAGCCACCAGCCACCTGCTGCCCACTCCCTGCTCCCCACAGAGAGGGGGCTGTACCTGTACACTGGCTGCATTTCCCTGGCAATCCCAATGACTGCTCCCTCCGGGAAGTTGTCAAACTCATCAAACAGGTCTCGGATGTTGGTCTTGTACTTCAGGTCCAAGTCTACCTGGATGATCCGTGTTATTTCTGAAAGCACAAAGAAGAAAAGTCAGCAATATAAGACAAAACTGCAATCTATGATTACCAGCAGCTACTGGAGGAACTGAACCCCGTGAGGATTTGGTGCAGTCTGCTCCATGGGCAATGCTCGACCAACTCAGCGCAAACACAATCCAGCTGCAACCTCCGCATGAAACAAACTCCAACCATTGCGAAGCATTTACCACTGTGTGTTTACCTCAGAAATAATTTCTGGGGACCCTCTACTTCTATTCCCTCCCTCCTCCCTTCCAGAAGACTAGTTTTCCATAACTACAAAACAAGACAAAACTGACAAAAGCAAGAGATAGCTTCAACCCAGCCTCTTCCCCTTTCTGGAAGTGCTTCTGAAGTGCCAGCCCCACAAAACCGCATGCTTACTTTCAGCTACCAACTCCATGAGCGTTTCCCACCTCCAGCCCAGAGAGCATCCACCTCTGGCCTGACATACCAAAGCAATTTCCATCACAGACAACGTCAATTCACCACATGACACCTCCAGTATCACCTGCACAAACCCATTCGCTCCCAGCAGCTTGCCATGGACTTCCCTGAGGAAGAGATTACAGAGATTACAGCCCTCTGCCTGCACTGAACTGCTGGTGATCTGCAGCACCCTGGAAGACTTTATTCTTGCTGGTCATACCCTCTCAGAGACAAGGGGCATTGTGAAGACATAGAAGCATCTTCCACTTGCAGTGAGACATCACGAGCAAGAAAAGGCTGGAGGGCATAATTCTCAAGGCCTGAGGCCATTAACAGGGTCAGGCCCCTGCCCAAATTTGTCCCAGTCTCCTCTGCAGCACACAGGACTGAAAAATGGAGATGTTGCTTGGAAGAGTGTGCAGGGGATGTGCCTTGACAAGACTGCTCGTTCCAGGCAGATCTGGGGATGCTGCATGGATTGCAGTAGTCAAGTGCAACGCAGCAAGTGCAAACACTACAAGAGATCAAGCCATCAGATGGCATCTCCCAGCCACAAGCAAAGCCATGGTCATCTTGTGGTCAGGTCAGCTCAGCCCTTCTCAGGGACTGCGAGTGGAGCCATCCCCAGGGCATTACGTAATGTCCCCTCTATTTAGATGTGTTATAAAAGCCAAGAACAAATTGGCCAGGTTGCTTAGCACTTGGCACTAATTGGATTGTAAGGCTGTGTCAACCTGTTTTGGTCCCACTCATCATGCACAGGTGACCTTACAGCTCCCTGCAGGCTAGACCTGCCTGTCACCACCACTTACAGAGCAATTAGCAAATCAAGCCTTCCTCCTTCCTCCTGCCCAGTACCTGCAGGCAGGAGGACAAGCCCTGCCTGCCCTCACCTTCTGCTGCCTGCATCTGCTGTGCCTACGGGCAGGGCTTCCCATCAGGCTGGTGTTGCTGGGGCAGTGCTACCATGGTTCCTCATCCCCTCATCCTGTCATGCTCGGGACAGGCTGCTGGCTGCTCCTGGCTGCTGAGGGCAAGAGGCAATTGCTCTGTTTTCAACCCCCAAAGCCACCATGGGACTAGAGACCCAGAGGCACCAAGAACAGCCAGACACCAGCAAATATCCTCCAGCACAGGAGTGCAGCTTTGCATTTTCAAAAGTGTTCATGGCTTGGTGTTTGTGTTTCAAGAAAATGCTGGGCTGTACAGCAGCTTTGAATTTTTTGCAGATCTTGCACTAATCTGGGACTCTTGGCAATTGGTCATACCTACCACATTGTCCTCATTTAAGAACAAAAAGGGCCTGTGAGGTTAAGCAAGAAATATACTGCTTACACGGTGAAGCACCCAAGCAGAAATATAAATCAAGGAGAAATAGCATCTAAGCTACAACTTGGGCTGTATCTCAATTTATTTTTTTTAACATCCATCATGCTCTATCTGCTAAAGGGAAAGGCCATGCTCCCTTCAGCCATCAGTACAGCAATCCCCAGGCCTACCCGGTATTTACCATCACCATAATCCTCTGTTTGCAAAGATTTAAACCCCAGGCACAGTAATTCACCACAGGCTAAAGCAGGTCTTGACCTGAAAGCAATTTCCCCCAGCCTTCTGAACTGCCTCAGAAATGGCCAGTGCAACTCAAGCATATGAATCAGCAGAGCAGTGGAATTCTGCAATGAGGAACCAGACATATATCCCAAATGCACCAAATCTATCCAGTGGCCCAAACTACAGTGGGCAAATCCCCAAATCCTAAACATTACCACACTTGAGAATATTCAGACTGGTCACAAAACTCCAGGACAAGAAGACCTTGGACTTACAGCACAAGTTCAGCCCCAGAGAAATGTGGGGAGCCTGAGCCCTACAAGGTACTGCTGAGGCTGGGAAGAGGGGATGGGATTCCCAAGGGCATCCCAGTACCACTCACTCTGGTGCACAGCAGCTGTATGATGCCTCATCAGGTTTCAATTAAATCAACTGTGAGGCACGTCATCCAATTGTTCTCTAAAATTACAGATGAACACCAACTGCAATTAATCACAGTGCAGAACGAAAGCTGAGCTTGGAGGAAGCTCCAATCCCAACCTTGCCTGCCCCAGCACCTCAGTGGGTGAAAGGCTCTGGAGGGTCCCTGTGCAATCAGAGCATGCTGCCCAGCCAGCTGTCCCCAGAAGCCCCAGCTGAGCAGGGAGCTGAGCTGAGCACAGCTGCAGTGCCAGGCAGGGATGCCAGTGCCACAAGAAGCCCAGCATGGAGACACACAGTTTATTTACAAACACCCTGGGTTCTCCATCCTGCCCTTCGTTAGAGGCTTCCCATCTCTGGCTCACGGTAGCACACTGGGTCCATACTGCAGCCTGTGCTTCCCCCAGGAAACACTCGCTAGGAAATTAGACCCAGAAAACAACAAGTACTTTTTCTGTTTTAATTTTTTAATATTTAAAAGATTTTTGTTAAAGCAAGCATGAACTGCAACACTGAGACATAAGCAAGCACGGGTGACATTAAGCATCACTTTGCCAGATGCAGCTTGCACGCACAGATTAATGGCAGAGATGATTTCTCTGCCTGGGACTGGCAAGGGGCCAGGCACTAACATTTATGATGGATCATGCTCTTTTGCCTTCGACCAAGCGCTTTGTCCTGGCTGCCATGTGGGGGTGGAGGAGTCGCGTGCTCTCTTAGGCATAAGCTGCTCAGAGGGATCCAGCTGGAAATGTGGGGAAAAGCTGTGTGTTCTGCTCAGCAGTGAGCTTTCTACCTTTGCCATACTGTGTAGAACCCTCCACTCTGTTCAGCTCCAGCTCTTTCAGCCATGGCATAAGAAGGGGGAGCTGTGCCACTCAGAACAGAGATGGTCTCCATTAGCAGTGACAGCTTTATAGCACAGGTTGGCCCCCATTTAAAGCTTGTAATCTTTTACTGCAGCCTTGTATCAGCAGCTCCAGGAGGGCTGTGCTCCAGGCTTGGCTCAAAACCTCACCCCAGCCCCGTCCAGGGGCGAATGGTCAGGTTCAGAGATGCCTCATCCCACAACCTCATCCAGTGAGGGGGCACAGGCAGGCAGAGGTCATGTCCCTGTACCTTGCTGCCCCACATTCTCTGCCAGGACCCAGTGGGGCTGTGACAGCACACAGACAGGACCTCGTTGGTGTGCTGAGGGGCACCGCAGGTTTTCTGGATACTCTGAAAGGCACCCAGGAGACTCTGTGGCAGGGGGCAGCTTCTGCAGCAAGTCTAACAGCCCTTCCCAGGAAGCATGGACCCCAAAAATTGCCCCAGGGCACAGCAAGGAGGGAGGAGGTGTGCAGCGAGCCAGGTCACCCTGCCACTGGAGTGACACTTAGGAGCAAATTTGGTCTACCTGATCTACCGGGTGACACACCTGTCCAGGGCAGGGGGCTGGACACAGATGAACTTTAGGGTCCCTTCCAACCCAAACCAGTGTAAGAGTCTATGAAATTGCTCTTCCCAGAAATGTCAGGCAGGAACACGAATGGCAGCAGGGGGCACAGGGAGGAGATGAGCTGCTTTGGTGGACCTAGCCAGAGCTCTGGGGATGTCATGCAGCAAGCAATCAGCAGCAGCTATTACCCCTCCAGCCCTTCAGGACCTGCTCCCATTGTTCAGAGCAGCCTATGGATGGGCAGCCTTGAACCTGCCCATAGAACAGGACTACCTTCCCCTAACCTGAGAGAATGGACTCTAAGAAATGTAAATAGTGGATTCATAACTACAGGACAATGGATGAAGGGTCAGATGAAGAGGAGATGCAAAGGCAGGAGCCTGCTGAGAGCAGCACAGGCTGTTTTGCAGCCAAAGTAATTTAAGCTCATCCCAACACTTTCTCTGTATAAGGGTTGCTCCCCTGGCAAGGCTGAACTCAGCAGGAGCAGGGCTGGGGTCTAAGTGCTGGCCTTGGCTCCAAACCCTCCACTTCCATACAAACCACACCAGGTCCTGGGAAGCAGTGGAGAGGGGAAGAGTTGAGTCCAGGAACTTAACAGTGAAATGGAGAGCTGCATCCACAGCACAAAGGGCAGAAGCTGTCCAGCAAACATTGGAGTCTAAATCATGGATAATTGAGCAGTGGTTTAATAGATGTAGAGTAGAAGCAAGAATCAAAATACTGTAAGTGCTGTAACTCTCCAGCCCACTGACAGGCTCATGTTAGCAGAAGCTCAGCCCCCTCTGAGTAACAAATCCTGCCTGCAGCTGGTCTGGCAGAGGAGATGCTGCAAGCAACAGTGGGATACCAGGAGGGGACAGGACACCACCCCACCAGGCTGCACTGTGCCCAAACCTCACACACACTCCCGAGGCAAACACCTGTCACCAAAGCTGCTGCTAATTCGGCTCTGCTCCCGCCATCCCCTGCACTGGCACCTCCACCTGTCTCAACAAACCTGTTTTAAAGGATTTATGCATTCTGATGCTTCATGCCAATGAGGAGAGACTCCTCCAACACAGAATCATGGAATTATTTAGATTGGAAAAGACCTTTAAGACCATCAAGTCCAACTGTTCACCTGGCACTTGGCAAATATCAGGTGGGAGCACCTTGACCTCCCCACACCTCCTCTGCATCACAGCAGTGACTTTTGGGGCCAGAGGCGCTTCAAGAGGTGAGATCAACAAGGGCACTGCTGGGATTGCTGACCCAGCTGTGTGAGCCAAGCATACATTTTGCCTTTTCCCATGGAGCCAGCACCTGCCAGTCCTGCAGGGGGAGACCCCACTCCATCCTTCCGGAGGCAGTGTGGGGTGGTGGCTGGGTGATGGCCTGGGACAGGGAGCTACTGGAGGCAGAGCAGCTCAGAGAACCTTCTGCAGGGCCAGCAGCAGCTGCAGCCGGCAGGGGTGACACAGTGCAGCCAAGTGACGGGAGTGTCCCCTGCTGGCTGCAGCTTTGGGTGCTGTGGGGCTGCAGGGGGATGTGGGGAAGGGCCAGGAGATGGCTGTTCATTTTGCCACTTGACTTGGACCACCAGAAGGAAGAGAGCCAAGCAACCAAAGCTCTCTGAGTTGGAGTCAGAAAGGCTGGGGATCTCAGGTCTGCTGGTCTACAAAATGCTGGGCACACCTGGACAGCTGCCCCTCCACTTCTCTGAGGTGTTTTGAGCAATGTTTTTTCAGTCAGGCTTTTCAGTTGTCCCCATCATGACAGGACAAGATCCCAAGGGAAGAAGGAGCTGTGAAGGACCAACAGCGACTTTTAGACGGCTGCCTTGGGCAATAAACCTCCTGGAGCAGGGCAGCAGCTGCCAGCTCCAGCAGGCAGTGTGCCTGCAGGAGCAACATGCGGATCCACAAAGCTGCCTGTGCTGGCTGTGAAACCAGGATCCTCCGCCCTCACTGGCTCAGAGAGATATGTGGCCAAGAAAAACTCCACTCCCACAGCCAGCACCATGGCCAAGCATGGATGCAGAGTGGGTGACAGGCTCCAGAGGTCCCTGTGCAACCCAGAGGGTACTGCCCAGCAGCAGCCAGCTGTCCCCAAAAGCCTCAGCTGCAGCAGGGAGCAGGGCATGAGAACAGCTGCAGCGCCAGGCAGGGATGCCAGCACCTTGACAAGCCCAGTGTAGGGGCACACCATTTATTTACACAAACGTGCTGGGTTCTCCATCCTGCCCTTCCTTAGAGGCTCCTTGGGTTTGGCTCACCCCCTGCACTGGCAGCTGCCCCTGGCTGCTCTCCTTGCTGCTGTCAGCAGGGTTGTGAGCAGCTTCCTCTCTGGCTGTGTGCTCCCCTGGCCAGGCCTTGTTTTCTCCACGTACAGCCTCCCCTCTGCAGCCAGGATTAATCACTGCTGCCTGCCCAGCTGACCTCGGCAGCACCAGAGAGCCTCACCCAGAGGAAGCAGCCAAGGCAGGGGCACACATTCACGTGTGCAAGCATGACACGCTCCTCAGAGCTTGCTGCCACTGTCCTGACAACTGGGGGGGCTGCAGTCCCCCTTCCCAGGACATGGTGCTGCTCCAGAGCCCACCCTCCCAAGAGAAGATGATGCTACAAAGCCCTGCACGAGAAGAGCTTGCCAAGGTGCAGTGCAGCTTACCTTCCAGCTGCGTGCTTCAACACAGGTCCTCACATCTGCCATGCAGCCAAGGGTCCCCTCTGCTCCTTGGGACAGCCCAGCAGCTGCCCCCCAATCAAACAGCCTCTCTCTCTGCACACAGAGTTCCAGGGAAGTGCAGGAGGCAATGTGCCCCAGCGGCCCGGCTGCTAGCCAGGTTTCTGCAGCACTGATCAGGCGCCCAGCAGAGCAGAGCAGTGGCTGCAGCGCAGCAGCTAATCAGCCTATCAGCTAATTAAAAAATTAGGCTGTCTGCCAGAGACAGATGACAAATCATTGCTACCACCCACACAGGACAGGCACCTGGGTAAGCTCAGGGGTCTGGAGCAGCAGCAATGTTCCCAGGAATTGACAGCAGCATCACTTTGATCACCTTTCTCCACACCCTGCAGCCATCTCCTGAGGGAAGGGGAAGACTCAGCAGGAGATGAATGCGTTTTGTTCCAGGAAATTAATTTTTCCTGTGCATCCAAGTGTCCCCATGTAATTCATCAAGGTGTGAGGGACTAATATCTAGCAGTACTCAACACCTTGGCTCTTAATTGGACTCCAAGGCAGCAACAACACTAAGCACGAAATAGGTTTCAGGATGGAGTTGGAAATGCTGTTTGCCTTGTATTTAATATATGCTACTACTGGGGGAGGAGTGTGAAAACACTTTTAGGAGCTGGAGGAAGAGCAGCAGGAAATCTTTTAATCAGACAAAATAAGATTTTATTCCAGGTTGCTATAAATTACAAAAGAGTGGATGGAAAGCTGTGAAGTAACAAGCAGGTGAGATGGAAAGGGAAACCAAAAAGAGATACAGGAAAATAAACTTTCTGGGCTCACATCCCAGTTAGCTGCACACACTGGGGGAAAGGGCTGCAGGCAGATTTTGTCCTTGTTTCTTCCTGCTAAGCTCTAATGAGCTATGGCAGAACAGGGAGCGGCTGTGGGGGACAGCGGCCCTGGCATCAACACTGGGTGACCCCCAGCAGGTTCCAGCCCTTTGAGGGTGGGGCAGCTGGTCTGGCTGGGGAGAGAGGAGGGCAGCACCCACCATGGCACTGGGTGATGAGACCCTGCTGCTCCGTGGAAGCAGGGGGAACAGCCAGCCCTGGCCTGACAGATCTAGGACATCCAAAAATAATCGATGGTGGCACTGCGGCAAGGGGCAGGCAGTGGAAATGATGAGAAGTGACAACTACCCCTGGGGACTGTGGGCCACGTTGGCCCCAGAGAGCAGCAGTGCCACAGGGAAGGGGTCTGTGCTGTGATGCAGCACCCAGGAGACTTCCAGGCACTTGCTGAGCAGCAGCCAAATCCCCCTCACCACAGCAGCCCTTCCTGATGCCTCCCCCACACTGGGGCTGGGGCCAAGGTGCTCTCCTGCCAGGAGAGGCACGTCCCACAGGCAGCCTGATGAGCCAGCAGCTCATCTCAGCAGATGTGGACCCCTCTACAGGCCACAGCCTCCAATGCTTACCTGGGGTGGGCTTATTCAGAGGTCTGCTGTTGTCTGCTCCTGAAAAGCATCATGAAAACAACTCTCTCTGCACAACAGGCTCACCCCAGCAAGGAACAATGGCTGGCACAGCTACCCCTACTGCTCGCAAAATGATCATTCCAGCGTCTTCCCATCACAGGATCTGACATAAGTGCATGCAGCTCAGAGACAGGCTGGGAAGGGAATCTGGCTGTTTTGCACGTGCTTGTGGCATCAAGCAGGGAGGGAGGTTATGAGAGCACATCAAAAACTATTAACACTCCCTCATCCCTGTAAAGATGGAAACATTTTTGCCAGAAAGTAAACCCTTCAGCTACTGCAGCATCCCTTGGGAACTGTGGTTTGGGAGCATATTGCTCTGGGGCCAACTCCCATGACTCTGCCACAGACCCCAATTTTCTGTGCCTTTTCCCAACATCTCCCCGTTGGTAGCACACAATCAAGCCTAAAGCATCTGGGACATGGGCACTCTCCTCCCAGCCCTCTCCCAGCAGCTGCATCTCTGCTTTCCCTGATGTGGTGGGGCTCAGCAATGATGGCAATGCTCAGCCAGCCAGAAAGGATCAGGAGTGACGCACTTTCAAAATGCTCACTTATTACAATTATTACAGTGATTTGCTGAGTTCTCTGGGCAGCTACCCTGTGCACCAGGAATTGCTCTGCAGCTGACAGGAGGAAGAAGGGGGAGTGATGCCTCCCCACATCCCTTTGCCAGGCCCCACCTCAGAGACCTCTGATGCCCTGTGTGACATAGGATGTGTGCAGTGCAACTCTGCACATGGGTGCTGCTGAGGGGACACATCAAACACGGGCACCTGGCACCCTACAGGCAGAGTCTGACCTGGGCAAACCTGTGCTGTGGATTCAAACAGTGCAGATGCAATGTTGAATCTTCATGCACATATCCCTATAAAAGCAATCAACAATGTCTTCAGGATGCTGCCTGTGGGCTTTTCCAGAAGGACACCAGCAGAAGACAGTCACTAGTCATGACGGGCATTATTCCAGAACACAAACTGTTTTCCTGGTACCTCTGCGCTTAATCCCTTCCCCCAGCTCCCAGGCTCTCCACCTTCACAGCCAGTGGCAGGAGTGCTCCAAGTGCCCAGCACCTGAGAAAGCACAGCACAGCTCAGTGCCTGCTCCAACACGTCTCCTGGCTGGTGTTTGCCTTCCCTCCAGCTCTGCTTGGTGGGAAAGGCATAAGCTGATGTTCACAGAGGCCTCTGTCTCCGGGCTGGTACTCCCAGAGCAGACAAAGGCTGGTATCAGTTTCGTGGGAGATCAAGCCAGAGCCAGCAGCTGGATCCTGCTGCAAGCAGCACCAAACCCCAAGCGACTGGGGCTTAGTCATTATCAAGCTGCTTGGACAAACATCATTAAAATCTGGTCTATGCTTAACAATCAGTACAGCTGTTGATAATGAGCTGGAGAAATTGCCCCATTCAGAGTCTGAAGCCAGGGAGACCACTGGACTTCCCATCAATCCTGATGTGTCACAAGAGCTGTCTGGACACCCACTATAAAGCCAAAGGCACAGCTCCCTGCTGGCAGTCACTTCCCCAGACAGAGTGCTGCTTATTCACCCACAGCACCCACCCCTTCTTCCCCCCACCATCCACAGCTGTGTCCTCCCAACACGTTCCTGCACAGCTGGCAGCTCCAGGACACACCTGGAGGGGCTTGCTGTACATCACACAGCAGTTGGCCGTGGTTCCCTCATCCATGAGGCAGCCCAGCACCTACAACATCCTTCAGAAAGGAGCTCTACAGATCACCACACTCTGCTTTGAACACCCTTCTCACCAACTTTGATATTCCCCAGTTCCCGTACAAGCCTCTGCCTTGTGATTTCATGGACCATAACCTCCTTGGCCAGCCCCCTCCCAGACTGCAGGGTCCCAGTCAGCCAGGCTTGTCCCACACAGAAGCCACTGCCCTCTCTAAACCCCTTTCATTTTTTACCAACAGACCATGTTTATATGCCATAAATTTTGGCAATACATAATGATCAGTTCCACTCTGTTCTCCTTCCTCGTAGCTCTGCATCTTTATTAGTCACACAAAAACTTACCCACTTCTCCCACTGCCACTTAGTTCCCCTACAAGCCTCCTATGAACAGCCTTCCCAAATGCACCTGCAGAGGAAGCTCCTGAGCTTTCAGGCAGCAAGTACCAGGAGCATCTTCAGCACCTGGAAGATGCAGCATGCTGTGTGAGGGCTAACCTCACACCCAGCAAAGCCCAGGGCTCCCTGCAGCCTGTGCTCATCTTCCCACCCTTCATCACAGCTTGTGCCTTCAGGCTGGACAGCAAGAGAGAATCCCTCAGAACTCCAGAATCCCACATGCTGCCAGGGGGGAGGAGATCACCACGCCCAGAGATGCTGCTTCTCCCCATGAAGACAGCCAGCTGTTTGTCCCAGCCAGGAAACTCTGCTGTCTCCAATTTGTCAAATACCATCTTCAGTCAAGTTCTGCTAATATACCCTCACTCCATGTGAAGCATGGTACCATCAGCCAGGTTTCAGAGCCTCCCCTGGGCTAATGGACTCCACTCCTCTGTCTAAGCTGGCAGAGATAAGCTGTGTCATG
>VYXF01004785.1:332685-369813 GCA_013397295.1 Polioptila caerulea | reverse complement strand
GCTGTGAGGGATGAGATGGGCAGCTCTGTGTCGATAGCAGGGTTTGGAACACACGAGTGTGAAGCACGTGGATTTGATGAGCAGAGCACAAATTGAGTTTGGGGATCCCGTGACACTCTGCTGCCTGCCACCCCAAAACTGTCCCTCAAAGGGGAGTCAGGGACAGTCTGCAGACAACAGGGGTTCTGTGGGCAGGCAAAGGAGAAAGAGCTGAGCTGGGATTGTTGTTGAATTTGCCAGCCCATGTTCTGCTTCTCCCAGGGCACGAGGCCAACTTTGCTGCAGGAGCAAGCAGTCCTGGCCAAGGAAGAGCAGGGATGGAAACAGGGAGAGACCTTTGGGGGGCTGCACCTCCATCCCACTGGGCCTCTGGGATTGCTGCAGTTCCCAGGGCAGTGCAATCCCTGCCTGGATGTGGCAGGTCAGCCAGCTGGGCATTGCCCTGGACCCCTGGCAGCTGAGGACAGTCCTGCCTTCCCAATCTCCCAGAGCTTTCTGTCTTGGGACAAAGAGAGTGAAGGCACATCAGGGGATGAGCCCCTTGAGTTCTCCTGCAAATATCAGCAATCATGCATTCTCAACAGAAACAAAACCCCTCCCTGTTTCTGTGCACTCTGCTTTTTCAGTTAAAAAATTCCTCCCCTGGAAACAGCCCCAGAAATCCGCAGCTGATTGTGTGAAATCTGCGTTTGCTGTTAGAAAATTGCATTCCCAGGAATGAGCTGAGGGAAGTCTCCCTGTTCCAGTTCCATTTCCCAGGCTGGGGCACAGTGGGAAGATGTGACTGAGGAGCACTGCACCCCTGTATTCACCCAGATATTTTATCTGCATAAAGAACCTAAAATATTCTTGGATTGGTTTTGTTCTGAAATTGAAAAATATTTCATTTGCACTGAAACCCATCATCCTAAATAGCAGTGTAAATCAGTCATCCTGAATAACAGTGCAAAATAAGCTTATTTACTATTACATTAAGCAACAATTTTGCACCTTGTTGAGTAGGACTCCAGTTTTCATTTTTCCCTGACAGGTTGAAATTATTTTCTGGGTTGATAGACAAGAACTCACAAGAAGCCTTGCAATTTAATTCACCTTTTTGGTTCTCCATTAAATATACAAAATATGCATGTTGCTCTAACCTTGCAATAAGTCACAACTTCTAAAATATAAAACTCACAATCTTCCCAAAATAATAATGACCAATAGGAAGAAAACACACATTGACTTCAAAATCAAAAAGATTGAAAATTCTTCAAAAGAATCCAAGATTCCCCAGACTTCTCAGCATTTAGGCCATCTGAAATCTTTTTCTAGGTCTTCAAAATAATCATATTGCAAGCAAAGGAAGTGAATTTCCTGTACCTTTTATCCATTTTTATCTGTAGTTTTGTAACACTCTCTGTTTCTTCACTGTAACTATGAATAGATCTGTGCAGGAGATCACTTGGAGTCGGCTCATACAGAAAGACATTTTATTGAATTAATGAGATTATGGGGCTTTGGGGGGGAATACTTGGAATAATTAGACTGAATATAAGAATTCTCCCGGCTGATCAGAGGTGTGAAAGGCATCTCATAATTAAGACCTCCACAGCACCACGCTGGCAGGAGTTTTTAGCTGCACACTCAGACCTCCAGGAGATCACACTGGCTCCTCAGCAGCCTGCCTGGGAACACCTTTTGCAAGAAGAAGAGACAGAAATAACTTGCGTTTCTTATCAAGAAAAATTTAATTCCAATTTTTAATTTTTTTTCCCCCTTCTGGTGGCCTTACCACCCAATTTAGCAAATAAGGAGAGTTAATCCACATAACACTTTTGGTATCATCACCAAAGAGTCTCTCCATCAGTAAATCCTGAGGACAGCTGGCACTTAATTGCTGACAAATCCTTGCTGATTTTTAACTGGAATCTGTATGAAGCCTTATTAATTGCAGCTATTGATGAGCTGCTGTTTGATTTGCACCCTGAAGGGTTGAGCATGCAGAGCCCCATAATCTTGCAGCAATGAGCTGTCCCTTGCTAGTGATACCAATGGTCATTTATTGCATTGATGTCACTGCTGGTGCCCCTCCCTTTGCAGGTCAATACTGAAGTTTGGGCAAGAACCTTGGGGTTGCCCAATTAGGTGAGAAGAACACGATTATTTTATGCCTAAAATGCATTGATTGCTTTATCTGCCATCAGTCACTTCTACACTGGTTTTTGGGGCTGTATGGGCTGGCTTGAGCAGTGTGAAACCAAATATTTAAACTCTTCCACTAAGATTTATAGACAATTTTTTTTTTTTTTTTCACGATATTGATTCAGTTTCATCCAATTTTTACATGTAGCATGAGTATCCCCAAAGGATAAAATTCCCAGATCTGTGTTCAGCTGTGGAGGTATCAAAATAGAAACCCTTTTCTTAGATCTCCAGTTGTACTGACAGTGAGTCCTTTCAGCTACAGGGGAGGATACAGACAGCAGTTCCAAAATAAGCCTTGAGTTTCCTCCTTAGCAGGATCTGTGACTTTTAAAGCACAGGTGAGAGTTCTGCTCAGTAGACTGTAATTTTGGCTTGTGAGATACAGAGATGCAAGCTGTGTTATGAGGCATCTTGTTAACAAAAAAACCATCTCCAATGACAATGACAGTTACCCAGAAAAGGCAAATCACGTTGGAATGGGTGGATTAAAATGGCCCCAAATTCTATTTATTTTAATGAATTTATATTCCAAGTATTTGGAATTTGGAAAAAAAAAACCCAACAACAAAAAACGCCCCAAAACCCCCAACCAATCAACTAAAAAAATAAAAAACCCAACCAAAAAAAGCAAATCCAATAAATCTGTCTCCTTGGCTTCCTTTCGAACACAATAATAGCCATTTTTTTCACAGAGGTGTAGTGTTTACTAAGAAATCTGCTCCTAGGGTAAGCTATTATTACTTCAGCAGTCTCCAGGCTCCAAAAGGAATGAAAATAGTTTCAAAAATGCAAGGCACCCGTGGAATGGAGGAAGGGATGATGAATTTGTGCCACTCACAGCACCTTGGTGGCTGTTTGCTTTTCATCAGCAGCTGGAGAGGCTCAGCAGCCACTTGGAAGCAGGGCCAGGCTGAGGCAAGAGAGGCAAACCTGGGGCTGGGGAACATCTATTATTCATCTGCAGTAATTTGTGGCCTGGCAAGGGCTGATGAATCCAATCTTGAGAGTATTTTACTGTGAGTTAAGGAACCTACGAGGGAAAACTGGTAAAAAATATTCGTTTCTGTTCTAGAAATAACCCAAAGTCCTCACTGGAAATCCACCCTCCCTGATTACCTGAGTTCAACAAGCACATCCCTGAAGGCTGGGAAGTGGAATGTGGAAGTTATGGCAAAGGTCAGGCTGTGCAGGAGAAGCAGCAGAAGCAATGAAATGCAGAGGGTCTGGTTCACTGCAGGGTCTTCCACATCCCCAAAAATGGGAGGGATCAGCACAGGTGAGGTGTGGGGCAAGAAAACCAGGAATGCTCGGAAATGAGGGAACAAAGAGCTCTTGGTTAAGGAAAACAAGGAGCAGGGTCAAGGCAGGAGAGGTCTGGCACCATCCCCAGCTCCCCTCCAGCACAGCAAAGTCCTGCTTATTGGGGCACACTGGGGACAGCACCACACGAGCTCTGTTGTGACTTGAGATGGCCCAAATTTGTTTGAACTGCAGTGGATCTTTGGGTCCAGGGCTTGGGCAGCCCCTGCACCTCAGCTGAGCCTTGTCCCACCAACAGCACAAACAGCAAAGGCAGCCACTGCATCTGCTTCTGGCTTTGTGCCTGCATCCTAAAAATTTGGCTCCCGAAAGAAGATTTTCCTAACAAATGGAATTTGTGTGCTGGTTAATGCACTTGGGAACAGAAAGAGCTCCTGCATCATCCAGCAAAGCAGAAAGGAGAAACCAATCTCAATTTTCTCTTTCTTTTCTGTGCCATAAGACTAAAAATAGCACAAATACTGTTCGTAATAAAAATCTGCATTTATTGATTTTGAGAGTGGTGTGCTGGTAACTAAATTTAAAAGTTTTGTTCATAAACACTGACTTGTCAAGTAAAGGAACAAATCTTTTTAAAGAAGAAATTAATCACTCTCATAATTGTAAAGTCTAATAAAATAAAAACTCATTTCACTGTTACTCCAACCCCTTATTACGAGCTACATTTTATACCATATTACAAATCCTCCTAAAGGTAATAAATTCAATGCTGAAAAAATTAATACAAAATCTAATTACATTTAATTTGATCGAATCAGAATGGATTTTTTTCCCTGTAATCTCGTTTAATTCAAAACATTTGTAAAACACCAAAATTATTAACAAGGCCTAAACTCCCCCCACATCTAAAGTTATAGACTTGAGTAAATGTCTGCCTTTCTCTCCACCACAGGAGATGAGAGTGGAAATCTCATGTTCTGGGCCAAATTCTGCCACAGGCAGCCACTTTCTCCTCTCTGCTGACCTCGATCTGTGTTCTTGGGATCCACAGTTTTAAAGGCAGACAAGAAATAGGGCACAGGCAGTGCAGAGTATTTCTACAAGTCACGATTTCTCTGAAAATACACAGGAATCTCGCTGCTATTTCTCTCCAAATGAAAAAGAATCTCATTGCTCATCACATTCACCCCAAAAAGAATTCCTGATTCACAGGAGTGAGACTTTTTCCCTTTCAGGAAAGGAGCTTTGTTCTGGCACGAGCCTGGGTCAGGTGTTCCACCCATTGCTGATGTCCCTGATCCTAATTTATGTGGGATGGGACAGTCAGGCTCTGCACTGCCCAGCTGAGGATTTAAATCTCCCACCTGATGGAGAAAATCTGCCTTAGAGCAGCTCCTCCTGAGTGCTTTCCACAGGGTGTGATTGAGGAGAGCTGGAAACCCCAGCTACCCAAACTCAGCGCTTTCAACTGCAGGAACTTCTTCAGTGCTGTTTCCTCTCTTTTCCCATGCTGTTTTCTCTCTCTTTTCCCCACAAAGCTGGCTCTGGGAGCTCTCTGATGGTTTTTCTCCACACAGATTCCTCTGGAGGGATGTGCTGCTCCCTTCTCCAGGTGCTTTGCTAACGGCGCCTTCAAACTCCGCTCTCCGCGCCAGGGACAGGAACTTTCCTCATGTCCAAAACTTCCTGCACAGGCACCAGCAGTGGGATGAGATGGCACAAATTATGAAATCACCTCCAGGCAGCTTTTCCAGCTGCCAATTCCTCGTCCCTCTGCAGGTCTGGGGGTTTTGTTTGCTTTGAATGAAAGGTTGGGTGACGCAGCTTGGACAGAACTTTCTGAGCAAAGCTCTCCTTTCCTTGCCTTTCTTCCCATCTTGGTGTGCTGCAGAACTGGCTCTAAAACATCCCCAAAAACCAGGAATTAAAAGAAAAGAAAATTTCATTCAGAGAAGGAGCAGCCACCATTTATACACTACTATACACAGAAAAGGTTTAGGCAGATTTTTAAAATTAACACCTTAGGCTTTCTTAAAGAATGATTCACCTCAGTGACTCAGTATATCCTGGTTTTTGCTTGATTTTTTTTTTCTGCGCTGTGAAATAAGCTTGGTTTATGTAGCAAGAGCATTATGATTTCACATTTAGCAGCAGAGAAATTGCCTTCTGTTCAAATTCATGCTTCTCTGTTAGATTCCAATCCCTTCCAGTGAGCAGTAGTTTATTATCAGAACAGAAAAATGCATTCTGTGAGCAAACTGAGCCCTGCCATCACAAGCTGGGATGAGTTTGTATTGACAAGATGTCAGAACCTGAAGAAATTTTAACTTTGCATTTGGTATTTACTAAATCAAATTGTGGCAATCAGCTGAGATCATGTCTGAGTGATTTTACACAGTTTTGTTCAGTGATTATTAGAATTTTGCAACTTGAATTTATATGTGAGCAACTCCAGGGAACCAAAGCCTTAAAGTACTTGTACAAAAAAACCTCAATACCATTGCCCAAAGTAGTGTTTATTGTGTATACAAAATTAAATTCTGAATGTGTTAACAAGGTTACATCACATATTGATGGAGTTTGGTGGCAACATGGTAAAATTCTAGTTAATATTTGCTTTGGGTTAAAGTGGAATCCAATATCAGTTTTATATTTTGAAAAAAATGAATGAAAATCTAAGAAAAATCTCAAAATCTTAATAATGTGGAACTATTAAAAGGATTCCATATTAATATTCAAGAGATAATTCAATAATATTCAAATAGATCACAAAACAAACAAAAAAAGCACACAGACAGCTGGATGAATCAAACACCTTCCAAAAAGCAAATATTTAGACATTATCAACATTCAAAGAAAAATACAAATATCTACAATGTTTGCTTTAGCTTGATTTAGTTGGTTAAAAAATGAGAATTCCTCTTTTCAGGGAATTGCTTTTTCTGTAAAGGACTTGGCTTTTTAGAAAAAGTTTTGAACAGTTCTGTGTCCAAGACTGACAGTTGTGTCTATATATTTGTGATATATGTGTATGAAATTGTGAATTCCATCATATTGAGTAGAACATGGAATATTACTTAACCTATATAATTTAAAAATAACTCCTTCCCAAGGTTCTCCTCTTTGGATGGCATTTCTATAGTTACTATTTAATGTTATTTCAGCTTTAAGAATGACCTCCAAACGTTCTGCTTCACTGTCATGAATGAAAAAAACCCTAAACCCTATGAGTTGATGAATGCTCAAAAGAAAATTAACTATTTGTAATCTTTAAGACAAAAGGTGAAATTCAAATGGCATTTTCCAGCAACACACACCCATTTCAGACTTTGGGAATCTTACAGAAAACATGGACCATCTCTCCCTGCCCATTAAAAATAACACCCTGTTTCCACAGATTTCAGAGACAGCAGAATCATTTATTACAAGGGAAGCTAAATATAAAGCTTGTGCTAAACTCTATTCATTAAAACTGCATTCTGCAAGAAAAGCCTTCAAAGGCTGGAGCTGGGCTTGGGAAGCAGCAAAGAATGAGGAATCCAAACCTTTCAGAAATGCCCCTGGCCCTGTCTGAAGGTGCCAGGGTGAGCATTCCCCAGACATTTGTTCCTCTGCGTCACCACACGATGATGAGCAGCTCCTTCAGCACCTTCCCACGGGGATATTTGAGCATCCAGACATTTAAAAACAGATGGGAAGGGGGAGAGGCAAAAGCCTGAGTGTGACCAAAATAGTAATTCTTTCTGAGGAGTTTCAGGAGTTCTGAACAATCCCTCTCCAGGTCTGACCCAATGGGCTTGAAATGATCCCCAGCACTAGGCTGGGAAAGAAACACATTTTGGGCTGCAGATTGGAATGCACAGCGAGGGGCTGGGACTCTCTGAGGAGAAAAATCACAGCCTGAATGAGTTTGCATTTGAGGTTTTATTTATTTGCAGTGTAACCTTTACGTATTACAAACTCTTCTGTAGGTGGCAAGCAGCCCGCCTAAGATGTTTCTTTTACTTGAAAGAAAAAGCCTTAAACCAAATACCAGCAAAGTGAATTCTCTGATTTATTTGCAATGACATTCTAGCAGTATAGAAGGCTTGTAAAGAATGTGCTGCTTTTCCCAGCTCATAATTTTTCACAATATTTGAATGTTGTTTAACAACAAGCAAATAAAAGGAACATTTAATATGAAAGCAGCTACTGAACTGATAAACACAATTCTGTAATTGAAGAATATTTTAACTGTTGTTTTTATTTGTCCATTTTCCCATCTACACCACGATGGCATTATGACCATCTTCAGTAGTCAGAAGTGCATGAAAATTAAAATAATTAGCAAGCACAGGCCATGTCTGCCATTCCTATATAAACCATATCCATTTTGGCTGCGTGCTGGCATTTGTTTAGTGCTGAATGTGCAGTTCCAAAAGTGGCCATTGCTAAAGTTCATCCTTTGGAGCATCCAAGCTTACTGATTGCCAGAGAGGTAAATGCAATGGTTTGACAAATTCCCCCCAAACTGCTTAAAGAGTTGACTCAGCAATGTCTGAGCATTGGTTCAATGTCACTTCTGTGGGTTTGCAGGAAAAGGACCATGCCAAGGGAGTGTGCCTCACTGCTTCCTCCCAACTGTAATGGCATTCTATTAAAAAAAATAAAATACATCAGCATCCATCTTTAAAGCATCAGTCGTTGGCTTGATCTTTAATTTGATTAGTTTGAAATCCCCCAGCTTTAAACTGAATCCTGTACTTTTGCAGAAACAAAGCACTGCCTGATTGCTGTATTAAACACAGATGTTGCTGACTTGCACAAAGATCCTGAAATCACGTTCTGTTTTCCTTGTTCAAAAATTAGTGTGATCTCTAAACAGCTGCTTTGTTGAGTCCACAGGTAGCTGCACTTTATTTGGAGAGAAATAATTCCTATATATAGCATCCATATGTCTCCTTCCTTTCAAAGGCTTGGTGGAAACGAGGTAAACAAACAAAAAATCCTGCTTCAAACTGCAATGTATAGGGCAGGCTCTGCTTCTGTAGAGATGCCAGAAGGAATTCTGTGAAGGCCACATCAAGCCCAAGAGCAGCATGAAGGTGGTAACTGGGGTCAGAAGTCTTTCCATTTACCTGGTGTTAAAGCCAACAGCATTTGGCTGCATTTAAATCCTGACACCTGGGGAAGAACCTGCAATAATGGGGCCTTCAGGTGGGAGTTCAGCTTTCCAATGTGCTCCCAGATGAGCTGTGAAAATGTAGTAATGAATTGAAGCAGGGCTTTTGCCTGATTCACATCCACATTACAAAAATAACACCAGCTCCCAGACCGTGAACAACAAGCATTGGAGAAACGGGGTCAGGAATCTTATCATCCTGAGTTAGAGATCACCTTCTCTGTTTTTCTCAGCACATTGCCATACATGCTGCCAGAGAGTATTTATTTCATTCCTACACGAGTACAAAAGAGGCTCCTATCAAATCCCTGCACTTCAAGTTTCAGCTCCTACAGCATTTGATTTCATTTCTTGCATTACTTCTTTGCAATTTTTGCTTGATTTGATTCTTATATTTGTGCCTTGTCAGAGTACTATAAAAATCTCTTCAGTTTGTGATACAGGCAGAAAACACTTTGATGCCTCTGATGTTGAATCCCAGCTTAATTTGTAAGTGCTAAGTTGGAAGGTTTAATCTCAGTGCCCACATGCCACATCTCAGAACCAGATCACACTTTGGCAGGCTTGGCTTAGCAAAGCCCTGGATTGACAGACTGCAATGGGTCTGGGAGATGCTCCTGGGGAAAGCTGATTCATCTTTTATCATGGTGGAAATATTCATGCTTCAGTTATCTCATATGGAAAACCAGCATTTTCAAATCAAAGGGTTCTTATGGACAGCTATGAAATCAGATTTTTCTTGGAGTCACTGCTCTGAGTGTAAGAATTGTTTTTACCTGAGCCAGTGCTCTAAAGAACAGGGACTGTGTCCATCCAGCATTTCTGGGTCCCAGAGGTGTGAAAATGGAATATGGAGAGGTGGGTGCAGGCTTCCATGGAATTTATTGGTATAATAAAAATATTCACAGCATTAGTAATCTGATACATCCTCACCATCAGCACATTTCACTGCAGACAAACTCATCTGTGGGCTTTGTTGCCTTCACTGGGAGGTCAAAAGAACAGAAGTTCTTGAATTCCAGCTCTTCAGACAGGCAGGTTCAAAGGCAGGACAGCTGGAAAGGGAGACATTACATGATCTGGTCTGGTGGATCAAGATAAACCAGAAAGTGCCAACGTGAAATACGTTTCAAGTTACGAGAAATGAATTTTAATAGATCTTTTTTCTGCCCCTTTTTCATGAGGAATGAAGTGTTGTAATAGGAAAGGTATGAAAATTCAGAAGAGAGCCCACAGCCCGTGGCTCACAGGATTCCTGGGCAGTGTTACCTGGTGGCTGCTGGCTCCCGGGCCAGGCAGAGCTCCTGCCACAACCAGCCAGGGAAAGTGAGAGGTGTCCACATCCCTCTGGGTGACACTGCCACCAGTCACATCACAGCAGGCTGGGTTTGCTCTGGCATGCACTGGGATTGAAACTGGGGCTGAGGTTTGGACAATATTTTCCATTCCAGCTCTCACCTTCTCTCCAGCCCTGCGACACGTCCATCCCCTCACTCTGCTTTGCAGAGAGTGAATGTTATCCTCTCCCTTTTCTCTTATAGCCTTTCCTTCTGCTTCCAGCTGACTGAAATCTGATGCTGCCTCCTTGTTCCCCTAAAGCTGGTAAGGAGCTGTGTCCATCCTCTGCAGAGCTCCCAGGGATTCTGTCCCAGCACTGCCCAGCTGGGTACAAAGGCGCTCACAGATGGAATTTTTCACTGCTCCTCACACGAGCTCAGCCCTGTGGAAGGAGATGGAGAAAAGTTATTCCCATGGAAGGTGAAGCAGTGACTGGCTGGAAGAAGCTGCCTCTGTGGATAATGATCATCTCTGATGTTTCTTCATCATTCCTGGAGAGCACAGCTATCAATCCATGCCTAATCTAGACAATGTATTTCTGCCATAAAGTCCCCATGCAGCAGGAAATGACAACTGCAAAAGCTGATTTATCCAAGCTGCTCTGCTGGCTCCTATTCCATGGCAGAACAGATAATATGCTGACAGACAGACAGCTTAAGGCTGAGCTCTCACTTGATCTCATTATGTGCCAACTGATGCAAGTTAGGAACTGAAGTAGTAAATTGTCATGTAGCAAACAAAACTTTTGTAACAGCTCGTAGAAATAGTTTCCAGACAAACCAATACACTTTCTTTTGTTCTCTTGAAAAGTAGCCTAGGTACTGACCTGTGCCACTATAACTTCTTGTGGAATAATTCCAATAAAAGCCTCTCTATCAGAGGAATATTTGAAAGAACAGCACTTTACTGGTTCTCATGTATGTTTAAATTGAAAGTAATTAGTGATTGATTAGAGCCAATTACATCTAGGTCAAAATGTTAAATACAGACGTAGCCATTTACCTGAGAAGTGCTTGGAGTGACATTTATTCCTGTTTGTTGTGCTAAAACCAAACAGGGTCTGACTCCATTCCCTTCCAGACAAACAGGGCAGAGCGGGGCTTTCCTGCAGTGATAGCACAGCCTGTCAAACCTGGGGGCTGATTCCACAGGAGCAGGGCTGTCTGACTTCATCCAGGAGACAGGCAGGTCTATCTGAGACTTGTAATCTGACAGAAGCAGAAGAGTAGAGGAGCTCTCTGTTTGAATAATGTGGGGGGTTGTCCATATTTTTAAGCTTTCTCAACAGGATGCTGTTTCCCACAAAAATGTTTGGGTTTAGACGAGCCTGTTCTACAGGACTGAATTAACAAGAGCAAATAAAAAAATAAGAAACTTGATTAGTGCTAATCCTCAAAAATATATAAAATAGTTACCATTTTATTTTTTTTCTTGTCCGTTTCATTGACTTTGAAAGTCAATCCTTTTTGCTGGCTTCATTTTGAAGCTTCATTAGCTGGTGGGTCATCACCTTTCGCTCCACTGAGTAGTGGTTATTTTTCATGTCAACACAGACAGAGGATTCAGAGCTGATTTGTATTGCAGGTAATAAATGGCAATTATCTGCACCTTTTTCTGATGTGAATCGCTGTCTCTGTATTGGGGAACTAAATCTTTGTAACTTTGATGAAAGTGGATTAAAGTACAACCAGTCCTTCTCTGGGAACTCACTGGGGCAAACACGTAGAGGTCATGCATTCAATTTGGTGTAATTACTGTCAGTTTAGTGATGAAGATGAAAGAAGATAGTGTATACTTAATCAAGCAGATAAGCATATGAAGCCTCTGCATTAAAGATTTAATGGAACAATAGACACAGAACTGGAAAATGGACAGTGAGCAAAGCTTGGCCCTGCTGGGGCTGCTCTCCTTTCCTCAGAGCACTCAGCACAAACAGTAAATCCTGCTTTTTCCTCCATCCTCTTCCTAAAGATGCTGTGGCAAAAGTGAAGGAAAGAGGAAACCAAGCTCAGCTTCAAGAAATGCAGTTAAATGTCACATTTTTCCCATAGATGACAAATATGAAAGGTGCCAGAGTTTGAAATTCCTGGAATCATGAAAGGGTGGGGTTGGCAGGGGCCTTAAGGATCCCCTAATCCAACCCCCCTTTTGTGGACACAGCCACCTTCCAGGCTGCTTAAATCCCCATCCAACCTGGCCTTGAACACTTCCAGATTCTTTACAGAGCAGACACAGCATTGCCACAGCAGCATCAGCCTGGTTTTCTCTGACTGTAACAACACCACCAGCAGAAATGCAATCTGTCATCGCTCATGTGCTTAAAATTCCAACTTTCCTTTTACCCACCTTCAAACCCACCGGTGATCACTGGGGTGTCTGCAGCCTGTAAAATTCTGCATTTCCTCATCCTCTCAAGGAACTGACACTCAAGGCTGCCTCTTTCTGGGCTGAGAGGCTCAGCACAGGCAGCACACCCAGCCCCATCCCGCTGCGTGTCCCTGGGATGCAGCACTTCCCAGTGGGCTTTTCCTGGCCATGCTTTACATGCATTATCATGCTCTGCAGGAAACTCAGCAAGCACAGCAGCTTGCCAGAGTGAAAGCAGTTAGTTGGGGCCTCTTGTAATACAGCAGTTCAGCAGTTGAAAGGATTGTCTGTACATTTTGCAGCGAGGAAAAAAAAAAGGTGTTGAATAAATATATTCCATGGAGTGGGAAACATGAGCATGAGCCTGGAGTACTCTGAGGAATGCTAACACAGAGCCAGGATAATGCTACCTCCTGCTTCTGGGAAGATTATTTTCCCAGCCTGAGAAAATGATAGGGCCACGAGTTATAAGAAAGGAGATAGCAGGAAGCAGAAATACATCTTCCTTTACACGTGTATTAAGAGAAAATAATGATGATTATTGAGACTTATGACACAGCAATTCAACTCCGAGATCCTGATCTAAGACATAAAACCTCAAACCAGGATTAGGCTCCTGAACTCACAAGGATTTTAAGTTTCAATATTCACCCTCCTGTTCATCATTTTCTATTGACTAATGTGAGTGATATCCCAGCTGGATAAAGTCTGTGTTAGACCAAAAGGACTTTGTTGTCACCATGATTCTGTTCAGCCTGATGAACAGGAGAGCCTGACACACCATTCTGCCCAGTCAGTATCTAGGGCAATATTTGGGTTTTTTTTGCATCTGCTTAGAGCCTCTAAAGGCAGCGGGGCTGAAATCCCAGGGACAGCTGAAGGCAAACACTGGAAAGGGACACTGTGGATCTTCTAAACCTGAGATTATTGCAAGATAAACTTGAGTAAAACATCTCACTGGGTCATTTCTATTTGGGAATGCAATTCTTCACCTCCTGCCACGCCAGTTCTGTTTACCTGTGCAGCACCAGTGGTTAAAGATCTCCTGCCTGCAACATCTGTGAAGAACTGGAGGGGTTTCAGACTGGAGCTGTAAAACTCTGATATTGTAACTCTGATACTATAACGACACAGAATGCCTGGCCCAGTGACCCAAAACAAAGGAAGCAATGGATGCAAAAGGGTAATGCTGGGAGAAAGAAGAGAAGTTCTGAATTAACCTGGGATGTTTATGTGTTCTGACAGAATGAAGTAACTCCTGCTCACCGTGCTAAAGCTACATGGCAGCAGAATGGAACAGAAACAGATGTAGGCTTTGCAAGCAGTAGATAATAGAGTCTCTCCTCTCATACATGAGTAAATAGAGCTGCTGGAATAAATTCTGTCAACAGCCACTGAAAATACAAGTAATTAGACATATATTTAATATGCTAGATTTAATACGTATTCATTTGAAAAGTCCATAAAGCTATAACATAAAATCCCAGAGGGCCATGCACGCTTTCTGTAGGATGTTTTGTTATGTTCATCTGCAGGATATATTACCCCTATTACAGCAGCTCCTGGTGCAGCTCTGCTCCATCCACATATCACTTCCATTAAAAGCTGTGGAACAGTTGCATGGAGAAGGATTTTGTTTGCTTTAATCTCCCTGTGCTCCTGCTGCTTCTCCCAGTTCATGCCCCTCATGGTTGGAGGGACCAACAGAAGCCATAACCCTCATCTTCCTGGGTTCCACTGGGCAGGGAACTCTTGCTTCTCCCAGAGGGATGATTAGTTGCCTGCCATGGGTTTCTCACTTCATTTTGGAGTCTCCTGGCACCATTAAACAATTTTCTATTTCCCTTGCAGCAGCAGCTACGGCGCAGTGTGCAAACATCCCCCAGTGCTCCCCAGCTCCTGCCCTTCCCTGGCCTCTGACCAGCCTGACCCTGGTGAAATGCAGAGCAAACACAGAGCTCTGCAAGCAGCAGGAGCACAGCTCCAGCACGGGAGCCCTGGCTGCTCTCACAGCCCGTGCTGCTGCTGCCCAGCTCCAGCCCTGCCTGAGAGCACAGCTCACACGTGCCAGGGCTCAGTGGCTGCATGGAAAAGCCCTTTCTGTGCACTGAAAAGTGCCTGGAAAGCTTTTCAGGTCTGTACTGTCCTCCCAGACCAAGAATACTCTATCCCCCCTTGGAATTTTCTAGTTAATTTTAGTTGTGAGCAAGTTAGTCCCAGATAAATACGGTGGCAAGAGTTGTACTTTTATATGGGGAGGAAAAAAGCTCTGCAGCTTTTAAGATTTTTTTCTGTTCTATTCAGGAATTTATTAAAACTAATTTTGAACTATGAGAACCTTTTCTGGGTCCTAATTTGAGCCCAGTCTCCTAAAGGACAGGTCTGTTTGATGTAGCTTGGTTTGCACTTTTGAGAAAAGGGAAGTGGTGCTTCACTTGACTGAGCAGTCCTGTATTGATATTTCAAGATGATGGTTGAAATTCTGGCCATCACTGAATCCCAGAGAAATGATGCCTGAGAATGTCATGTTATTGATTGAAAACGTGGATAGTACCATCATGTTTTGAAAGCCACAACAAGCGAAAACAAAAATAATAATTCCCCAAATGCCAGTGTAATAAATAATATACCAGCAATCATTTAAAGAGATTGCAATGTATCCTCTGAAATTTCCTCTTGTGACATTCAAGACATAGAAAAGTGCTTTTTCTGGGGTTATTTTTACAAATACTTCTACATAAATATTCTCTGTATGTAATACCCTCCTTTTCTCACATCCTTCAAGACTGTTTGCTCTCCTTCTACTCCAGAATATTTTCTGTTACCAAGGAATTCCTGAAGCTTGCTGGCTCCCTGTAATGGAAATGTTCCCCAGGTTTGTGCACGAGAGGGATCCCAAGGAATCTGCCATGCAGAAGGAAATCTGACAGCTGTCCCATGATCAGTGTAATTACACTGCTGGGTTCATGTGGGAAGGAAAGCTGTGCTTACTTGTGTGAGGAGTTTCTTGGGCTGTGCAATTCTCTCCTGCTATTACTGCACCCAGCACCATCTGATGGATGAGCTGAGCCCCAATTCCCAACACAAGTGCACTGGAGCAAGGTAAAATGTTAAGTTAGGCATACATAAATGTTCCTGATGTGAGTCTAGCAGAGGATGTTTGACTGACAGGCAGCCACAGGAAGGTCTATTCACACAAAAACAGGCAGTGGGGATGGAGGGTCCCTCCTCCTCTGCCATTCCCTCCCCACAGCTCCATTTGCAAGGCCCACGATGTCAGGCAGCAGAGCAGTCCTGTCTCCAGCCATGCACACTTTAACACCTCCTGCAAAACCACACACGAACTTGCAAATGTCTCTGCAAACCACTGGGCTCTCGAATTTTCCCCCGAATATTTTCCCCTGGGGCACCCAAGGGAATTTGGGTGCTGAGGGTCTGACCACCATCAGACAGAAGGGTGCAGACCCTGCAGGGCAGACAGGAGAAGGAGAGGATCAGGCCAAGCACCCCCAGTGCAGGGCTCAGGGTGCTCTCCCTGCACCTTCACCCTGGAACAAATCCCTTGCAAACCCTCTCAGCCTGGGACCGACCCCTCTCCAGGTGTTTCCCTCCCAGCATTTGGACAATCCAGGCAGGGGCTGGGGTTCCTGGCATGGCCCTGGGGGCTCAGGAGCTGCTGGGTCCCTCCCAGCCCAGAATATTCTGTGACTCTGTGGCTCCAGGATGAATTCAGCTCATAAACTGATGATCCCTGCAGGGAGGGAGAACTGCTCCACCCTTGGGATTCCAAAGCCTTGCAAACCCAATTCAGAAGGCACTTAAGAAGAGGGGGGTTAACATTAAGAATCTTACTTTAAATTTCATCCTCTCAATTTCCTAGGCAAGGAGTGTACAATGACAAATGAGTGAAGTGTTAAAAATGAATGTCCTTACGTGGCAAAGTAAATTAATATTAGTGCCCAGCAAGCCAGGAACACAGGAATGTAAATGGTGTGGTTTGCATCAACACATTGTCTTCAAATATCTGAAAATATCAGAATTGCTGCAACAAACAGAGCTGCAAAAATCAGAAAGTTGATTTCTTTGGCAATTCTTAGAGGTCTGTCTGCCACCAGCCCCAGTGTCTGTTGCTATTATGGGGTGTTCCTCTCTGGTGTACAAGAAGCCTGGCTTCAAGCAAAATATTGCAGTATGTCAAATAAAACAAATTTAATAGCAATCAGCTGCACTAATTGGAATGACAGTGACATTCTGCACTACACTTAAGAGTGGAAATACCTTACAGACAAGATGCTGACATTTGACTGAGATTCCCTGTTCAGGCTAATGACATTGTCTAGAAATGCTACAGTCACAGCACAGAATGCATTGACACAGGTATAGTATTTACAAAATATCTTCAGCCTTTGACACAAGAATTTCTGCTTGTAGAAGGAAAAAGTACTTTTACTTTGTGCAAGAAGGATCTCCTTTTAATATAATGATGTCTATGCAAAAAAGAAAAAAGACCAATCACACTACTGACTTTAAATTACATGTTTCCTCTAATCCTCTAATCTAAATTCAGTCCCTTATAAACATAGTTTCAAAAAAATGGAGATTTTTCTTTTTCTGAAACCAAGCAAGAAATGCTTTGTGTCAGCCAGCAGAGACACCTGGTAATCCCCCACCTGCATGAGGAGTCCTGGCCCCTTTCCACAGCTCTGTTTCACCCCCTCAGCTCAGGGAGATGAGCTTGACCCTGGGTATAAAATCAATGTTTAGTTTGCATTGCCCAATCAGGCTGGCAAGACTGAAAGTGGTGGAATTTTCATAGTGAGACACTTGCTCACTGAAACCAAAATCAATTGAGAGGAGCAAGGAGGATTGCATGAGCAATAAGTGGTGTGATAGATCTGATTATTGCATCAGAATGAACAGCTGATAGTAACAATTAAATGGATTAAAAGCTGCTTTGGGATGGAGGCCACTCACTTTTGCAGGTAGAACCCAACTCAGGACCAATTTTTGGTGACTCCCAAGTACTGGGAAACAGAACTCATTCTGGATAGAATAGCGTTTTCAAAAGTCAGGAATTTGGGGCTAAAATTCTGGAATTCTTAATCAGCTCAGGGCAGCAATCACAGAGTACAATTCCTAGAACAGGAACTGTGACACAACAACTGTGGCTGGGATGGAAAACTTCACCTTTGGCTTTCCAGAGGAGCTTTGTGCTGAGATTCCCCCTGTGCAACTCCCTTAAAACTGAGAACCAAACCCAACACACCTAAACTGAGCATGTTTAAAATTCAGATCTCAATCTTTCTGCATTTTTTTTCTTTTCCTAGCAATTAAATAGGATAAAGGTTTAATTAAAAAAATGCTTTTAAAAAAAAGCTCACTGCACAGAGCTGGGGACATGAGAAACTCACAGTGATAAAGAAGCTGGGAGTGCTTCTGCCATGTTAGTTCATTGATGATTAAATTAATTTAAATATTAGCTATAGTTAGAGCTGTGCAAAATAGACTTTGTTTTTCAGAAATTACACAGAACTTTTCAATTTCATAGAATTCTGCACTGCCTCAGTTATGGGCTGCGTTTGCAGTGCTGATTAAATAGCTTTTTGCATCAAAAATGCAAATATATACACATTGCTGATGCAAAACACTCTTTGCTTGAACACCCTTACGTCTGCTGTGATACTGGCCTGTTTGTGCTCAACAAATTTTTCTGTTCCTGGAACTTCACAGTACATTATGGGCTCCAAACAGACCCACTTGGGGATAAAGCAAACATCCTTAAAGTTATGCAAAACATTCATAACAAAATGCAAATACTGTTTACAGCATCTCAGTATAGCAACTCATATTCTAAATTGCAACCAGCTAGAGGGAAAAGTTTTGAATCAGCCTCTGTGCTGGGGGTTTGTGGGGCTGTTTTTGCAGAGAGGCTGGGCCCAGCTTTAGGTGTGAGCCCAGGGATGGTGGATTCAGGGATATTTAACTGTGCCACCTGCAGAATGGGAGTCATTCATTTCTCTGAGGCTTTTTTTGGGAAGGACATTCAGCCAGGCCTCCTCTGCAGGAGGGACAACCAAGAGTCAACAGATTGGATTTTAATTCCACCACTGTTCAAATGAATTGGGGCCAAAATAATAATTCCCATCACACGGCACTGGGCATTTACAGATTGATGTATTTACATTTCCTGAGAAGTACAAACCTCTGCTTCTCTCCCTCCTGCACAGGGATGGATGCAATCCCTGTCACTGCTCTCTGACAGAGCAGCACACGTCCCCTCATCCCTCCACACATATTTACCCTGCACTAAGGAAAAATCCTCACATTCAGGACTCAATATTCCTTTTCCTGGCGTGCTGCATCAATAAACCAATGACACTTCTGTCAGTCTTCCCCCTGGTCAATGCTGCCTCCTCAAGAGATGTCCATAAAACTGTTCCTCCCCACTGTAGCCAAGTCACACTCACAAAAAGATTCTGGAGAGTGGGGAAGAAAAAAAACACTTTCATTGCAAAAGGGTGTCAGCCTGTAGAGAAAGCAGCACAGGAAGGTGCATGGAGGAGAATCCATCAGAGTGGGGGCCTTGTTCAGGTGGGCAGCTCATTTTCCAAGGAGCAGAGATAAGTGAAGGATGTTTTAAGAGCACAGCCTGGCCCACAGGGCTCCCCTGGGTGAATCCTGTGTGCAGGAGAGCAGCCACTGCTGCCATGAGAACTCGGAGCACCTCCTCTTTCTGCTTCAGTTTGCTGAATTTTGTGTCTTTAGAAAATCCCCTCACCTGTTCTGCTGGACATTCCTTGCTTCTCCAGCTGGAAAATGCAGATGTTCACTGAGAACTTCAATTTTCTGCCCTGCAAAGGGCAGCCCCTGAAATGGCGTGGAGAGACAAAAAACAACTGAAAGAGCACTGGCCAAAGCACACAGTGGAAGGAAAATTGGCCTCAGAGGTGAAAAAAAGCTAAGGTTCAACAGCAACCTTTTGGTTTAAATCAGCCATCAGATTGTACCTGATCTCTCACACCTGCTCCTTTCTAGACTCAGCACCTGCCACTGAGCCCCCATGAAAGAAACCTGATGAAAATCAGAATAAGGGGAAATGATGACTGTGTTGGTACTGGATTGTAACAAAAATTGCAGGCTCTGCCCTCATTAGGAGCAAACAGGGCATTAATGTAGGAAAAGTAGCATACTTTGCATGGAAAACATCTTCATGATCAAAGATCTGTTTTCTATAATTTGCTTCCTTGATTATACAAGGAACTACGTGCAAAAATACAGTTTTGCTTTACAGAAGAATTTACATTAAAGGCTTCCCCTGCTCATCTCCTTCAGTTCCCACCCACCCTGATCTTCACCTCTGCTCACTGGGAGTGTTCATCAGTCTGGCTCAAACTGAAAGCCAGTGATGGGGAAATCAGTGAGCAACAGCAAAAACCTGGGTAATGAATAATCCCAGAAGTTTGCAATACCAAAAATGAAACCTGGCATAACTTTGCTATCAGATATTTTAATAATATGCATAAATATTATTTTATTTTTTATTGAAAGGCCAACATTTTCTGACAGTCCAACCAGACTGAGACATTAGAGCTGGTGTTCAACAGATGCATTTTTGTTGCCCTCCAGGTTCTCTTTACTTTGCATTTGGTGTTTTAAATTTTGCCTTTCAGGAAGCTGAGCCAGACCCTCAGACTGGAGCCTGTGTGGCTCACAGATAAGTAGCTGCAAGTCTGCATCACTTTGGCCACACAGGGGAACAGATCAAGAGACCTTTTATCTACTGTGTCAGTCCTTTGCCAAATCCAGGAATCAGGAATATTCAGATTTTACAGGGCAAAACACATGGTGAGCTCAAGGCAAACACAAATGAATGGCAAAAAGCAACACTTCCTTGACAGGGTTCACTGAAACCCAGAAAAATGAAGTTTGTCCTTTTTAAATTGTTCCTTTGTGTGAAAGGGATTATAGTGCCTGTGATTTAGTGCTTCTTTAAATGGCTGCTGCTGTAAAAGTCAGATTACCAAAATGAAATGATTTAGGAAGAAAATACAAGGGCAGATGCAAAAAGCCCCCAGAAGCACCTGAAATAGTTTCTGCTGAATTATTTAGCACAGTTCTTGTCCCCTCTTATAAGCTGGGTCTACTCCAGTTTATGACTATCACATTCTGGAAAAACCCCACGTGAAAAGAGCACTGAGCCCCCTCACTTCAGCAGGAATGGAAGTCCTGCAATAAATACAGAACTAAAGCAGTTTCTTCTGATTCCAGATTTTTAAAAGTTAGGTATCTAATTCCATCTTATGGCTAAGAAACGTCCTTTAAATTAACTTCAGCTTTATCTGTTGTAAAGTATTGCATTAGAGAAACTTGTTTTCTGAGCTTATGGCAGCTCCTTGGTGATCCCTGGAGAGATCCACTCCACTTTAGAGGTGGGGACTATTGTCTGAATTTTGCAGGGAAATTTTGTGCTGGATTTTGCCAGTGCAGTGCTGAGGATGGCCACCAAACCTCAGCAGGCAGGAGAGGAATGGTTCCCATTTGAGGAATGGTAAAAATGACTTTTGGGAGGCAGTTCTGGCTGAGGCAGGGGGAGAAGCCCAGGGCCACCCCCATGGACAAACCTGGCCCTTCCCCTGCAGGCTGCTGGGTGAGAGCTGAGCTGGGGGACAAAACCTAGCAGATGCTCTGGGCCTGCTCTGGGCCCTGCTCACCCAGCTCTGGGCCCCTCTGTGCCACCAGTCGGGTTTGCTCTTTGGGGCATTTCTGCTCTCATTACTTTGTGAAACACCAGCTTCCAAAACCTGCTCTGTAACACGGCTTTGTGTGTATTTTGTCCTTCCCGTCCTTCCTGGCATTGCATCTTATTCCAAACGCTGCTTTCCAACATTTCCAAATGTGTAAATCACCAAGTTCCCCGGGATATTTTTGCCAGCATGATTGAGAGCTCAGCCTGACAGCTGATTATCACCATCCCCTTCCTCCCTTTGTTGATCCTTCACTATTCAAAAGTCAGCTGCTTGTCTCCCCCTCTCCTCCACTGGAGAGAGCTCTCTTCTACCAGTGTGTGCTTTAAACACCCGCTGGAGTAGGACTGCAATAATAAAGGAATAATTAAGTGATGCTGTTGTGAATGACTGCAGACTACTCACTGTTGTTACGTGCTCGATGGGCAAACATAATGGGGATGATTCCAAATTCAAATTCCATTGTGTCTGGGTAAATTCACAGCAACTTGGAGATACTTGGAAATGTTTTCTCCCAAACAGAATGCGTGCTCACTTTTGTGAACAACAATTTATGAAATCATTTTTAACCAGCTGATACCACAATTAAGTCTACTTGAAGGTTTCCCATAATGAGTGTTTAAAGGCAGGGAATCAGCTGCTTCTAGGTCATTATGAGATGAAAACCTTAATGTTAATGTCATAAACCAACAAAGATATCAGCATGCAAAGGGTGCTAAAGAAAGCAATGACAATTTCAATAAACCCATACAATTGACATTAGCATTATTAAAAAAACCAAAAAAAACAACCCCACCATTAATAATGCTTCAAGAATCAAAGCTTCTATGAAATTTAATATTTATGTGGGCACTTGCAGAGGGTTTGGGGGAATTTTAGACATACATATATATCTGGTGCCTTTGACCATCCCTGGGCACATCTTCTCCACGTGTAAGAAGTTACTTAAGGAGAGTTGTATCAACATTACTGCTCATATTCATTAGGGTTATATACAATTAGAATTTAGAGTAAAATTCCAGACTATCTCTCCACTCTGTTGAGCAGTTCAGGAACAGTTTGGAAAGGAAGAGCCTGTCAAGTTTCTGTTCTGATAAGACCATTTTGGGAATGAATGAAATAATTTGGAAAACATCAGCAATAGCTGTCTGACTATGTCTGCTTAAAAATTCTACACTGAAATCCAGTCTCTTTAAATAAATATGGACCCATGGGATTTGTTCATTGATTCCCTTTTATTGTTATTTTCGTAAAAATTAAATGGTATCACCACAATTTAATGTTGGGGTTTTTTTTAATTATATACTTTTTGGGATTATTTGGTTTTTAAAGTCCTCTTTCAAAGGAAAAGGCAACTCGTTCCCCAAATTCAAATCAAATAGAATTGACACCTCAGAGGAAAAAAAGACAGAAATCCATAAAACGACAGTAAGCTAAAATGGAATGTAATTGCAGCATGACAACTTTATACAGCAAACCCAGGCTTTGAGGTGATGGTGCTCAATAGGAAATCATCAGGACAATCAAGTAAAACATTGGTGCATCTGCCAGAATCATGGTATGTATACCTTTATTACAGTTTTCAGAATACATGGATTAACAATGGCCAGGCTGTGATTTCATCAAATTCCTATTTTCAACATTACATACAAACACAGAGCTGTTTAAAAAATAGAAATGCATGAGTTCTGTCACCTTTTTTATTTCTTTTTTTTTAATTTTTTTTTTTTTTTTTTTTGGCATCAGGAGTCCTATGACTTCCAAAAGGGAAATCAAATGGTGCATGACAGCAGACTGAACTGTAATAGGTTATTGTTCACGTTCTGTGGCATATGTACCACCTCAAACACTGCTCAAAGCACTCCAAAACAAACCCTTGCCCACTCCCAGTGCCATCAGTGGGTCCTGCAGGACTGCAGGATGCACAGGCTCCCGCCCTGGAGCACAAAAGCAGCACTAGGAGACCTGGAGACACCTGAAGCTGAGGCATTTTGGCTGCATCTGCTTTGATTTCTTTCGATTTTCTTCTTTTTCAAAATGATTCTTTATTTACATTTCGCGTGCATGCGTGGGCGTGCGCGGAGGCGCCGCGGGAGGAGAGGTTTTCTCACGAGACTTTTTAAAAAAATGACTTGGAACTTGCAAATACAGTATGGCACATCAGAGGTGGGCTGGACATGGCTCAGCACTTGTCCTGCCCGACCTTGCAGCACTTGGAAGGCAAAAAGTAGAACTCAGCCAAGCCTTTGCTGAATGGAAAAGAAGCGATTTACACACGGAGGGAAGTTTGCTCCCACAGAACTGGTAGCAGCTTGAAAAATTTACTGGCTAGCTCACTCCCAGGGCAGGAAGGACTAAAGTCACCCATCCAAGCAGGGTTTGCCTGAGGGATGGGAAAGCTGAACGCTGCAAAGTTTCCTTCACAAAAGCTATAGGAGGATTTCCAGAGCCAAACCTAAAACTCAGCCAGATTCTCAGAGTTTGGTGTGCCGTGGGGTGAATTTAAAGTAGGCTACTAATGAATTGTGGCTTGGATAGAAACCATGAAAATATTACGGGTTTTTTACAGCATTTGTCTGAGGTAGTACATATACCACACACAAAAATGCAAAAATATACAGATATTCATGATTATTTGCATATTACAGAAGGGAACTGTGGGAACACTCTTGTATCTCAGTTCTCAAGAAGAACAGATCATTTCAGATCACGTTGCTCACACTGACCCAGCCAGCTAAAACCAGAACAAACGACAGTATTCCTGGGAATGCTCCCTGGAGCTGTTTGCCAGTGCCCTCTGGGGCCCTGGCTCTGGTTTTAGCCAAATAATTTGATTACCACAAACATCACCGGTGTGCCGGGAAGGATCCCTATTGCATCACAGACAAACATCCAAGACAGAACCTGTTTTGTCAGTGAACTGCACAAAACTGGAGCAGAAGGAGCCCAGTGCCTTCCCATTTCTGACCTGTACAGCCAGGAGTTCAGCCACAGATATGTACATTTGTACATGATTGGAACATTTCATGCCCGTGACATTTGGAGGTTGAGCTTGATTCATCGCCAAGGTAAAATTATCTTCCTCTTAAATAAACTAAGAAATGTAAACAGTGTAACATCATTTATAAAAAAAACCCAAAAAACCTCTCTCAGTACTTGTAACTGGTAAAATGTGAATGCAAACAGATGTGCTGGTATATTGTTAACGTCATGTCTCAGAGGACAGAGAGTGAAACATAATTAGCAAGAAATTTATGTATGAACCCTCCAGTGATTTTCTTTCTGGGATTACTTTGAATACAAATATAATTTAACTGATATATTTCATTATTTTTTTTTTTTTAAATTAGAAAATAAGGCAAGTGCATTTCTGAAAAAGGTGCTACTCTTCTACACTTCTAGATAAACATGTGACACCTCTGAAAATTAGATCAATAATAAAAACATTAAAAATATCTGCAATTTAATATAGACTGAAAAACTATCAAAAGACAAAGTGACCAGCATCAATTTCAGAAAATATTTTAGACTTCATAAATACGAGCACCCTATATTTACATAAATTATCTTCTAAACTAGTTTTCCTTTGAAAGACACTTTTGTTCTAACAGATATGTCCATTAAATTATATAAATGTTTCAAATATGAAAAAAATAGTAGTAAAATAGAAGCATCAGATGATGTTGTTATTTTGGATTTGCCTTTTTTTCCTAAGATTTGGTTCTTGAAAATCTGCAGCCAGCTTTCACAGAGCTTTCCAAAAAACCCCAGAACCCATGGAAATGCAAAACTTGTGCACTAATAATTCCTGCCATCGTAGAAGGATTCTGTGGAGAGCTTTTGAGTTTTCACATATAAAGATTATACCAATACTTGTAAATCCCAGCCAAATGCTAATTTTGAAATCGGAATTCTAAGACACTATTGATTTATAGAGACATTAGGAACCTAATCCTTTAAACTGGCTTTGTACATTAAGCACATTTTTATAACTGCAAATGGAATAGTTCCATTTAAAGAAGCAATGCTTCAACACAAGGCTGGTGTTGACCTTGCACGAAACAGGACAGAATTCTTTTTAGCTCTGAATGATAAACAAGGAGACAAAATCCTGTTGCATGCTTTTTGTTCCTTTTTTTTTTTTCTGAACTACCACACAACTCTTCAGTTGCGTGGTGCTAAAACCCCTCCCACAGTTTAGGGAGAGTATTTAATTGACAGCAAACACTTCACTAGGCTTCAGTGGTATTCCTATGTTCAGAGCTATGGGCAAACCCTCTGTATTCTTTGAAGACAAGTTTAAAAAAAAATTAAAAAAAATTAAAATTCAAGACTAGATTGAACAGGAGCTGTATCTTTTCTCACAATAATGTAGTTTGTAATTGTGAGAATTTATCCCAAACTAGTGTGACAGTTTCAAGAGGATCTCACCAGAGAAGCAAAAAGAATCTACTGTACAAAGATGCTTGGCTCAAGCAGTAGTGCAAGGATCCACTGCCCCAGGAGCAAAGCCCCTCCAGAGCAAGCAGTGTGTGCACAGAAGCCACGTGACACCTCACCTTCCAAACAGTCTTTACAGACACTAAAAAACCCCCAAGCTCCCCATAACACCAGGCAATAAAAGCATCCATAATAATTTCAGCATTAATAATCTGAGAACAAGTGCCAACTACCACAGAGCATCCTGACTTTTAAAAAGCATCACAGCTCAGCAACTTAGGCAGTGGAATCCACCTCAAATCCTCCAGCCCAGAGGTGAGCAGGGGGCCCTCAGTGGCCAGGGTGGGGCAGCTGGCCTGAGCCCAGGCAGGCTGGACCCTGCCCTGGGGACAAAGGGACAGTGGCTCCCCAGGCAGGGGCAGCTGCTCACCTGAGGGACTGCAGTGCAAGGGCCTGGACACCAAGGGGAGTGGGAGCAGCATCCCAAAAACCAGCCTGGGCCACTGCTAGGCAGTGCTCCAGCTGGGAAATGTGGGGGTAGCTGCTGAACTCAGCACTAAAATCCACCAGTGGAGACCCCGTGACGTATTTTACCTGAGAAACAGAGGAAAAACTCAGAGGCAGTTCTGAAAAACTTCGTGGTGTAGCTTGTCTCTAAAAGCCTACACACAGGTATTTTAGCATCAGCAAAATAGGACAATCATACTTTCCCCCAAATATCTTTACAAAGAATATATAAGTGCACAATTAGAAAAATCCCTCCTTAGATACAGTTAAAAACATATTCTGCCCTTGACATCATTTTGGAACAATCCTATGCTCTGTTTTATTTAATTTTTTTTTTTTCTTTTTAGCAGTGATAAGTAACTCCACATCATCATATCACCAAAAGTGTAGATATGTGGTGTATCCTACTGGCAGCTAAAACAGCTGAATCCACCAGGCTTTACACTGAGATAAGGTTTTCAGCAACCTGACTGGGGCTATGTGTTGCTTTTTTATGGTTACAAAAAAGATTCTGATAATGTAGACCAGCTCATCTCTGAATTTATTAACATACAATTTTATTATTTTTCCTTTCATGTTCAAATCAGAACTGCAAATGGAATCCACAGCTGTACTCTTTCAACAGATCTGTATTTTCTTACCCATATAAAACATAACCTAGAAATCCCCAACTCCTTTCATGTGGGTTGCCAGCTTAAACAAAAAAGGGTGAAAAAAAAAGAAAGAACATAAGAAAATAAGATATATACCCTATTGTTTAACACTGTTTACAGATCTTGGTAGTTGGGGTAATAAGATACAGTATGTGGATTTTTTTTAGCAACAGCTTTAAAATTACAGATTTTTACACATCTCATTTAATCAATTCCAGTATTCCTTTATGATCATTGCCAATTTGGATGATAAACTCTTCCCAAAGCACATCCATTTCATTGTAAATAAAACAATTCACTAATTCTTTGGCATCAGAAGAATCATACAGCTGCAATTGCTCCGTTGTGTCGAGAACGAGACCTTTCCAAAGTCACCCGTTTGTTATCTGTAACAAAAGGAGAAAAAAACAAATCACCACAAGATTTGAAACACGGATAATGCAATGTCAAGAGGTTTTCAAACAGCCCTGAAAATCATTCTGAATGATATGTAAATAAGTAAGTAGGAGACTGGATCAGAGAAGTTTCACACTGCAGCTGCCAGACTGAGTTCAAGAGTTCTGCAATCAGCAATAAATTACTTTCTTGATCAGAGAAGCTGGGTGATAAAAGCAATAGGAGAATCCTGAAACACAGTCCCCTTGGAAACAGCACATAATAAAATTCTGGGTAAAAATCTTTCAAATTTTATAAATAATTTATGCACAGAATCTCTGGAAAAATACATTTCAAGTTTCCTGAGAATGCACTGACCAGTGCAGTGCTAAAAACCTGGTAGATGCTCCAAGTCTAAAAGCCCAAACACCTCTTGCTACAATTTGGTACAGAGTTAAAAATAGAACAGTTAAATCAGCCACTTCCAAAGCATTTCCTGATTGTGCAACGTGAACAACTTTTAGTATAAAATATTACACAGTAATTATTGCAATGAATAATAAATATGTCTGTATCCCAGGAAAACAATCACCAAGTACCAGCCACACTCCTAAATGCCTCCACGATAAAATTTTAAAGCAGTGAATACACACACACACACAAAGGGGCAGAAGATTAACTCTCATTTAGTATTCTGCAGGTTTGCATCTTTCTTTTTGACAATGAGCTCCTGCCATGCAGATTTTTCTTTCTTTTTTTTTTGTTCTAGTGGCTGCTTCCTTTTGATGTTTTCCCTCATGTCCCGTTCAGTGCTGCTCTGCATCCCTTCTGTCCCTGCATTGCAGCAGCACCAGGATGTCCCAGAAGAGGACTGGGACTTTTACACAGGGCTGGAATGTCATAAAGAAGTTGGTGCCTTTTAGGGCTCCCTAAAAACAGAGGCCAGACAGAATTTAAAGAATAAAAATCAGTTTTATTTATTGTACTTCAGGTACATTTAGGGCAGACAAAGCCCCCGAGGGACTGCACCCAAAATGGACCCTGGGTCACAGGTTTTCATACTTTTGTAAGTTTGGGCTATTTGCATATTGGGGAGTTAATGTTCCAATTCCAGCTTCATGGAATGAAGCCATTTACCCAAAGTTTGCTCCCCCCAACCCCCTTTTGTTTCACACTTCTCAGAGCTTGAGGCAGTGAGGGGTCCCTGATTGCCAAAATGGGAGAGCAGCAGCTCACACTGTGTGAGGAGTTTGGAGTTATCCACTAAAGAACTGCAGGATTACAAATGTATGAAAACCAGAAAAGCTAAAATCCTAAGGCATCAAAGTCACTTCAGAAGCAAAACACCTGCCAGGCACACTGCAGGCACTCAGGTTTTCGGGGCTTTTCCCAAAGATTCAGCTCCCTCTGCCTGCCCAGCCCTGCCCAGCCCAGCCCAGCCGTGCCCCTGGCAGTGCCATGCTGAGGGCTGGGCACAGAGCTGGGGTCCACACCACCCCTGGGGGTACAAACACGGTCTGTGAGCTGCTTTGGGCCAAATCTGAGTGCCAGGGGAAAGGCTGGAGCAGGGAGGAGAGCTGGGGTCGTGCAGTGGCTGTGAACAGCAGGGATGGCACCGAGAGGCTGCAGCCAGGCTCTGCCCGGCTGGCAGGAGGGACAACCAGGACTGTGAGCAGCAGGGAACCCCTCCTGGCTCTGGAGGGCACTGGCACTGCCCAGGAGGGGCTGGAGTCTCCATCCCAGGAGATATTCCACCCCAGGAATGGACAGGGAACAGGCTGGGCACAGTGGGTGGCCACGGTGACCTCCAGGGGTGCCCCCAACCTCAGNTCCTGGCTCTGGAGGGCACTGGCACTGCCCAGGAGGGGCTGGAGTCTCCATCCCAGGACCTATTCCACCCCAGGAATGGACCAAGCCCAGGGGACAGGCTGGGCACAGTGGGTGGCCACGGTGACCTCCAGGGGTGCCCCCAACCTCAGGCACTGCCCTGAGCCAGCACAGCCAGGCCAGGCAATCACAGGAGACCAAGGAAGGCATCTCTGATCTGCCTCTGGACAGGGAACAGAGGCTGCCCCTGGAGCCTGCAAAACCAGCCTCTCCTCCCCTGCTTGGTGCCTCCAGGACACTGCCCTGGAGCAGAGAGCAGCCAGAGCAGGAGGATAAATTGGGATTTATTCCAAGGCCTCACTGGGCACACCTGGGCTGTACAAGAGCCCGGCTNGCTCCATCCTTGGTTTTCCTTCTCCCTTCACCGTTGGTTTTGTTCTTGGGCTGAAAGTTGTCCTTGGTCCCCAGCTGGAGCAGGAATTGTTTTGTGTCCCTGCTCTGTGAAGGGAGCTCAGTAGCACTGAATGTGAAACCTAAAACTGCCCACTAAAACAGCCCAGAACCTAAAAAATATAAAAGCTCAAACCTAAGGCATCGTGCTCACTGTGAGTGTCCCCAATGCCGTGGGGAATTAACGGCTCCTTTAGCGACATTATTAGTTCTTTTTATAGTTCTGCCTTGCCTCCTTTCCTAATGAATCCAGCCATGCATAAAGTATTCAAATTACCCTAAGTCAATCTGTTTTGCATGGGAATAAATCTCCACGCTGGTTGCAGTGTCACTTGAGCGCTGGCAATTAAAGCACAAAAGAAGGGAACTCATCAACCCCAACGTGCTGCTGCTCCTGCAAGAGCAAAGAGTGCAGTGATACCTGCTCAGTGGGGACAAGTGCCTTCAACACTATTTTCAAGCCCATCAACTCTACAGATCAAGAGAGTCCAAGAACTGTTGCTTTTTTGGGATTGTTTTTGGTTTTTTCATTTTTTTTCTTTTATTTTCCTCTTTTCAGTTTTTTTTTCCTGTGTAATTGCAAAGCTGGGCTGGGACTTTAGGGAAACACAAGACCACAAAACAAAATTGTAAAAAATAAATAATTTCCCTCTTTAGGTAATAACAAAGTATTTTCTCAATACCTATGTGTTAAGTTAAACAAAGGGGTTGATGTTAGATATGAAACTGGATTGGGTTGGCATTTCAGTTACTTGAGCAAGAATTTTGAAAAATCATTGAATTTCTCTCACTTCCAACATGCACATTCAGTTGTCTCCAACATCTGTATTTACCTTTTTAATGTAACACATTGTACTGAATACAACACAAAGCAAATCTGGCTCCTAAACACGACTGATTATTCTGGCATAAATTAACTGCAACATCAATAAAAGGTAAAACGACTTCCTTTTATTATGGGGGGATGGAGAGGGAAAATAAGAGTAAGTTAAAAGTAGCTGAAATGAAATAAAAAATCATTGCCCAAAGGCTCAGGTGTACCTTGGAAACATGCAAACATGACTGGAAAACACGATCACAGGTTCTCTGTGTGCCAGTCAGAACCACACCCACAGGCAAGAGAATTTTCTTTCTCACTTTAATCTTAAAGTCCATTTCTTTCAAAGCAGGGCACACCCACTGTGCTCCCATTACAGACATCATAACCTGTCTCAGAAGTGAACACACGACCTTCAAAGTGGCCTCTCAATCCGCTGGAAGGATCATTTTTAGAGCAGTGAAAGGCAGAACAGTGAAGGATTAAAATGGGAAGCAGCAGACTTTTATATCACAAAATAATCTTCAGCTTTTAGCTAGCTGCACCAAAGGGAAATGAAGTAAATATAAAATTAAATGCCGAGGAATCAAATCAGCAGTTCCTTTCTAGTGCACATAACCCTGGAATGCAGTGGTGACCACGCAAAGATCAGATGGACTTTGCTATCAAAACAATTCCTTGCTCAAGTGTTGCACTCAGCAAGGTACCAAGATGGGAATAAACCCTGCAAAATCTATTTTTCCTTTCCTTAATGCTCCTTCATTAGCTCTGTTATTAAAAGAGAAGTCTCAGTAGCTGCCACAGATTTATTAACTCGGTGGCTTGTTATCAACACAGAACTCAGTTATATGAGGAGAAAAATAAATGGCACTTTGCAGAACTGCAGTACTAAGATTAAGTGACTTTTTCATTTCATTTTCTCCCTATCCACTCTTCCAGGCAGTAACTTTATGCTCTCCTAATTATAAACCCTATTTTTTATGAGCAATCAATGCTGGTAATAATATAGATGTTGTGCAGTCCAATGGACTGGTCATGACACCGAGAGATCTGATAATGGAAAAGACAGAGTCCATAAAGCCATACCTCAAAATACCTGATTGGAATTTGCATTATCCTGCAACAAGAAAAGAAGTTCTCTTATATCATTATCTCTGAGCCCTGATATTAAAATTATAAATGTGTTACAAACTGCTACCTTGGGCTTGGTACCTTATCTGACTGCTTTCCTCCTCCCAAATCACCGTGCCAAGGTGAAAGAATTGACCTTTCCACAGCTGACAATAATAATAAAAGCTGTTTAACGCTCAGAGAAAGGAGGTCCTGGTTTGACTTGCCTTGAAAATGATCACAGCAAGAAGGTAGAACTCTCAGCAGTTAATAAAATATTTAAAGTTTCATCTTTTTGAAATAGTTTTGACTATGCAAAAGAGACAGAAATGCGTGCTGTAAGGGAATTTGTATGGCCTGTGCCTTTGGGAATCAATGAAAGCCTTTACATCAAACATTTATTTCTTCATTCATGTAAAATCTTGTTCACCAGGAAATCCTACTGAAACACATCTTGTTTTCATGAGCAACCAAAGGAAAAATACTCGTGCAGTCCCAAGCAGTGCAGCAGGGAAAACAGGCAGGGAAGCAAGACAATTTCCAACAGGTATGGCATGATTACAGAAAAAATGAGGGATAAAATAAATAAAGCCTCATTTCAGGAGGCTTTAAAAGGATAAATCCACAAGCAAAGATCAAACACTTCATCTGTAATAAAGATGGCATTGGCTCTCTACAAAAAGGTGAAGACCTGAACTTTGTCCTACAAGTATCACTTTTTTCTGATCAGGATAAGTAAGTGTTTTCTAGTTTGATTGAAATTGTGACAAATTAGGTTAAATTCAGTTCACTCACTGGCAGCCTCCAGTTTTCTCCTTGAGCTGCCCAAGCACAGGGAAAACTGAAGCAAACTTATCAATTGCTGTAGCAGCACTTTATCAACTGCTTGAAGGAACAACCCAAACCAATATTAATAATATCAATAATATCAATAATAATAATAAAATTAAAATAATTTTAATTTTATTAGTATTGTTTTTAGTTCATTTTTTTTTTTCCTTTATGGACTGCAGGCACATTCATCACCTTCAGCTTCCCCACAATGAAAGGTAAACTCTTTTTGAAAATGGAACTGATAGAAGCTGAGGCAGAAGCAGAACTAATCCAGAATGAACCAGCAGGGAATTCCATCCACACCCAGCACCTCTTTAGCAGCTGAACACTGCCTGGCCTGGCCCTCTGACATTATTGGAGATCCCAGCTGAGAAAAAAGCCAGGAAAGGAAATTAAGAGCATCAAAACTGCTCTTGCTGTCTGGAGCAAAAGCCTTTCTGAGAGAAAATGGCTCTCCTAACCTCAATTCTGTTAAGATTCAGTCCATCTCTGTGAGATTTGATTTCAAATTGATCTTTCAGAATGTATGGCCTATAGAGAAAAAAAATAGCAATAAGGTAAAAATCAGTTCTGGGAGAAATACAGCCGAAATAACACTGCAGAAAAGGCTCAGAAATAGGTCTTTTCAGAAGATCCTTATTGCCAAGAGATGAAACAAGCAAATAAAACACTTTTCTAACTGGGTTAAGGGAAACTGTATGGTTAATATGTTTTCTATTAATCTTTAAGTATTTAAACCTCTCTCATTTCAACCTAAACGTGCCTGGCAAAATCTGGACTCCACCCTTTAAAACCATCACACTGGGTTTACATCTACATCTGACATTCACTTGGATTTGATATTTTTGTAACCAAAAACGAGAACAGATCAAGTGATCCCACATTCTTGTTCTCAGCTTTCTTTTTGTTTTGTTTTTGCTAAACAGAATCTCAAATTCTTGACAATCAAAGTTAAATGCCAGCTAAAAAGGTTATTTTAGCATCAGTTTCAAAGAGATTTCAAGCAAACCCTGGAGCTGTAAGGTCAAAGTCTATAAATCCTGGTTTATTTTGGTTTAGGTCAAGACTTTCATGTGAAAGCTGAGTGATAACCTGGGTTTATAAATGTTATGATCGAGAAACAGAAACTTACCCTTAGGCCAAACAAAAAACCAAAGGGTTTTTGGTGTTTGCTTTTTTTTTTGTTTGTTCATTTTTTTTTAAAGCCCCCAAAATCAAGATAGCACAGCTGAACACATTAATTATAAAGACATAATCTTAAAAAAATGTGTTCCTGCTTACTGGGATATTCACAAATGTATTGATCTGTAAAGCACCGAGGAGGAAGAAAAGGTTTTAGAAGAAATAAGGAGGAAGAAGAAAAAGCACTAAGGAGAACTGCAGCACTTAAAAGGATGTCTCTGAAGGCTGAATGGTTCCTCCTCAGGAAAAAGGCAGAAACACACATCTCCTGAGTTATCTGCAGGAGTCAGGAGTGTGGTGTTCTGCTCAAAAACACTGCCTCCAAAGCTGGGAAGTCATTTAGGCAACACACAGCACCTCCCTTTGAAGCTTTCCAGACTATTCCGTGGGAACAATTTCTCATGGAGAAGACACGTGGCTGTTTGGATCCTCTTTAACTTGCTAAATAAATTTGTTAATACCCAGCAGCACTGTAGTACAGAAGCAGGTCGAAAATACAGAGAGTTAAAGAATTTAAGCCCTGACACAAAAGAGTTTTACTCAGATTAAAAGGGAACAAAGCCACGTCTAAGCTTTGTGCTGCCACTCAGCCCCAGCTTGCTGGGCACTCTTAATTGTAGCCTTTGAGTCGTAGGAAAATGCAGAACATCAGTAGAAAACCCATTTATTTGTGTCCTGTGTGTTAGATGCAAAAATGCTTTAAAATGGAATAATGTGGGAAGTTTGAATGCTAAATGGCATGTGTGATGGCATTTACCAGCTCAGCACAATCCAGCTGTGACCACACTCAATACAGGGTGGCAGCACAATAAAAGTCACATTTCTGCAGCCCAAATTGAGGATATTGGCCATCTGTATCATAATTCCAATAAAGAGATAAATACTTACCCTATTTAGAGCTGGAGCTTTGTATTTGTAGGACGAAAAATGGATTTGTAAACCCTATTTTCAAGTAATCAGTTTAAAGGAAATTTCACTATTGCTTACTCCTGGCCTTAAGATTTCAAAACCACCCGAAAAACAAAGAAAGAATTGGCCCAGTAAGATAAGATTCCTTAAACCTTTAAATGATCTGTTTAATATTTTAATTTGCCTTTGCTTCCTTTGTTAATAGCCCCACTTGGGATGTGCAGTGAAAGCTCTTCCACAAGAGTTGCACTGGAAAAGCCTTAGCAGGAGACAACACATGCCTGCCTCAGGGGTTACAAGACAAATCAATCTCTTTTTCTCCTTTCCTCCAAGGGTAATTGGCCTTTAAAATTACACAGAAAAATAGGCCTTCATGTCAGTGCAATGCAGGCACACACACAGCCATTTTCCATTTCTTTTTCAGCTGGAATTCTCAGCTGAGAGGTAAACTTATAAAGGTGGGAAAATAAAAAGAAGATGAAGAGGAACGATTGCATCAGTTCAAATCCCCTCCAATAACAAGCAGCACTGTGACCAGCATTTGAGGCTGGAATTTACTGAAACCTGCTATGAATAGCTGTCATTTTTCTAGGCAGTATTTTTTTATTCTTGATTGCGATAACATTTTCTGGAATTTTTGTGACAGCCTGTACCACCAACATTCGTGGAGATTTATCCCAGAATTTAGTCCAGCTGAGGAGTTGTAATTATTACATCATTTCCCATAAAATCTCACAAAGTAACACGGATTTTTTTACCTCATTCTTCCAAAATTGCCTTTTTCAAGGAGCAATCATGGCTATAAATATCCCTCCAACCCTTCTGCTGTGCTGTACACATAATCACACAGAGACTCCATCTCAGCCTTTGAATACTGTTAAATTGTATACAGTGCATTGAAACTGGCTAATAAATTGTTTGATAGCACTGAAACTCAGATGATAGTCTTCTTACTTTTCTGATTGCTATTAAATCTGATTTGCAAGACATTAATCATGTCCTACTTTTATTAAAAGATTGTCATGTGAAAATATTTCCCTGTGCATAAAGATGAGCAATCAGCTAAGCTACAACTGATATATAAAAACAAGAACAAAGTGGAAAAAATCCAAACAAGTTAGTGTTTTGAAAACAGAACTAATATTCCCTCGAAACAGTATTGAAAGCACTAAACCATTCATGTGAACTCGCTCACTGGGAGTGTGTGTACAGGTGTAAAGCAATTATTAGATTTGATATCTGAATGAACTCAGGTTCCCATTAGAGCCTGAATGCTTCAGTGACCCTTTTACTTTCCTTCCAATGCTCCCAGACCTGATCAACTTAATTATTCTGACTAGTGAAACATTTAGGACATGAACGTATGATTTGTTTTAAGCCAAATGAGACAAATGAAAGTACTTCATAAAACAGCTCAAAGAGAAGAATAAGACATGTGAGATGATGTGTCAAATCCAGCAAGGTCAGGACTAAGTAACTGACAGAGAAAAAGAGAGATTGATCCTTGGCAATAAAAATACTTTTATTCAGATATTTTTTCCTTTGAACCTCTCATTTTTAACCTGTCCTGCACAGTGAAAAGATGTAGCTTATGAATCAGAAGGGTGAAACAAGTTTCAGAGAGCAAATTAACTGTTTGCTTCAGTACTGAAGGAATCCAAATCTCAAAACACAGAGATTGTGATTCTTCCTTTGTGACTACACACACACTTTAGCAGCTGTCCAAAAGTAAAAGCAGAACCTCTACTCAACAGAGAGGACAGACTTACTGATGTGAAAGCTGTGTTTCACTGTTTGAATTGTCCCTCCTGTTTCACTGCTAAGGAAAAGTGTGTGACACTGCAAAAAACACCTTAAACAGATCTGTCTGCTGCTAATACACTGCACTCTTCATCAATAATGTAACTGGAAATGTCCTGTTCCCAGCTCCCCTATGAACAGTCCCACTCCCACAATCTGTACTTTGAAAGTGAGGTTACAAACGGGGACAAGGAGCACACACAGCAATGGGTTCTGAGCTGGGAGTGCTCGGGGAGCCCCGAAGTTCCCATCCCTCATCCCCTGCAGGAATGGGGCTGACACCCCAGTGTCACCTCACCCAGCCCCTCACTGCTCTGCCCTGAGCCTGCCCTGAGCCTCCTCTGCCCAGCCACACTGCCATCACCTCCCAGCCAGCACAGGGCACAGGGAAATGGTGGCACAGCAGCAGCAGCCTGTGCTGAAGGCACTGCCTGACATCACTCAGCACAGCAGACGGATGGATTCGAGCTGACAAAACACAGTCAGGGGAGAAGGCTCCTCACCTCCTCTCCCAAACTGCCTGATGGAAGCCAATTCCAATCCCTTCCCACGGTCACAAGCCAAAGCTGACAGGTGAAAGTCAAAGGGGAAGCTTGCCAGTGATTCCCTACAATCTTTTATTAAAGAGCGTAGTAAGGATGATGCCTTAGGATTTTAGCTTTTATATGTTCTAATCCTGCACTGCATTAGGGCATCACCAAACTCCACAGAGAGAGTTAGTTACTGTCTTCACACATTGGTCAGAAAAAACAACTGCTCTGGGTCTGGAATTCATGGACACCCGACAGCCTCAGGCCCCAAAACCAAGAGTGAGTTGTGGGGAGCAAACTGGGGGTAAATGACTTCATTACCTGCAGCTGTAATTGGAGGATTGGGCCCTGATATGTAAAAGGACCAAACTTATAATTGTGTGAAAAACTGTGTGACCATCATTCATCTTGGGTGTGGCCTCTGGGAGGCTCCTGTCTGCCCAAGGTGCATCTGTTGAAGGCCGTCAATAAATTTCCACTTTATTCTCTTAACCTGGTCCAGCCTCTGTTCTAGGCAGCCTCCCCAAGGCACCAAGGGCAGCTTTGCCTGGCTGGGATTGATGCCTTGAGTTTTAGCTTCCATAATTCCCAGACTCTGCACTGCCTTGGGGTGGGACTCTGAACTCCACACAAAGTG
>VYXF01004785.1:304204-332355 GCA_013397295.1 Polioptila caerulea | reverse complement strand
AGTAACTGACAGAGAAAAAGAGAGATTGATCCTTGGCAATAAAAATACTTTTATTCAGATATTTTCCCCTTGAACCTCTCATTTTTAACCTGTCCTGCACAGTGAAAAGATGTAGCTTATGAATCAGAAGGGTGAAACAAGTTTCAGAGAGCAAATTAACTGTTTGCTTCAGTACTGAAGGAATCCAAATCTCAAAACACAGAGATTGTGATTCTTCCTTTGTGACTACACACACACTTTAGCAGCTGTCCAAAAGTAAAAGGAGAGTCTCTACTCAACAGAGAGCACAGACTTGCTGATGTGAAAGCTGTGTTTCCCTGTTTGAATTGTCCCTCCTGTTTCACTGCTAAGGAAAAGTGTGTGACACTGCAAAAAACATCTTAAACAGATCTGTCTGCTGCTAATACACTGCACTCTTCATCAATAATGTAACTGGAAATGTCCTGTTCCCAGCTCCCCTATGAACAGTCCCACTCCCACAATCTGTACTTTGAAAGTGAGGTTACAAACGGGGACAAGGAGCACACACAGCAATGGGTTCTGAGCTGGGAGTGCTCGGGGAGCCCCGAAGTTCCCATCCCTCATCCCCTGAAGGAATGGGGCTGACACCCCAGTGTCACCTCACCCAGCCCCTCACTGCTCTGCCCTGAGCCTGCCCTGAGCCTCCTCTGCCCAGCCACACTGCCATCACCTCCCAGCCAGCACAGGGCACAGGGAATTGGTGGCACAGCAGCAGCAGCCTGTGCTGAAGGCACTGCCTGACATCACTCAGCACTGCAGATGGATGGATTCGAGCTGACAAAACACAGTCAGGGGAGAAGGCTCCTCACCTCCTCTCCCAAACTGCCTGATGGAAGCCAATTCCAATCCCTTCCCACGGTCACAAGCCAAAGCTGACAGGTGAAAGTCAAAGGGGAAGCTTGCCAGTGATTCCCTACAATCTTTTATTAAAGAGTGTAGTAAGGATGATGCCTTAGGATTTTAGCTTTTATATGTTCTAATCCTGCACTGCATTAGGGCATCACCAAACTCCACAGAGAGAGTTAGTTACTGTCTTCACACATTGGTCAGAAAAAACAACTGCTCTGGGTCTGGAATTCATGGACACCCGACAGCCTCAGGCCCCAAAACCAAGAGTGAGTTGTGGGGAGCAAACTGGGGGTAAATGACTTCATTACCTGCAGCTGTAATTGGAGGATTGGGCCCTGATATGTAAAAGGACCAAACTTATAATTGTGTGAAAAACTCGTGACCATCATTCATCTTGGGTGTGGCCTCTGGGAGGCTCCTGTCTGCCCAAGGTGCATCTGTTGAAGGCCGTCAATAAATTTCCACTTTATTCTCTTAACCTGGTCCAGCCTCTGTTCTAGGCAGCCTCCCCACAGCATCAAGGGCAGCTTTGCCTGGCTGGGATTGCTGCCTTCAGCTTTAGCTTCCATAATTCCCAGACTCTGCACTGCCTTGGGGTGGGACTCTGAGCTCCACACAAAGTGTCAGCAAGTTCTCCTCAGCTCAGTCCCACAGAACAATCCTTTGGCAGAACCAAGGACACAGAACAATCCTTTGCCAGAACCAAGGACACAGAACAATCCTTTCCCAGCCCAGAACCAAGGACACAGAACAATCCTTTCCCAGCCCAGAACCAAGGACACAGAACAATCCTTTCCCAGCCCAGAACCAAGGACACGCTGCAGCCTCAGCCCCAAAAGTGCAAAGAGCAGGAATTGAGGGGAGCAGCCTGGGAGGGTGGGACTGCAGAACCTGGGGCTGGAATGGGACAGTGAACCCCAATGTGGGAATGGACCAAAATTTATCAAAGTGTGAGAACTCCTGACCCAGAGTCCATCTTGGGCCCACCTTGGGTGTAGCCCTGGCCAGGCTCTTGCACTGCCCAAGGTGAATCCTTTGAAGCCTTTTAATAAATCCCTGCTTTATTCCTTTAATTCTGTCCATCCTCTGTCCCAGGGAGCCTCTGCAGGCATCAGGATCCCTCCAGCCCCACTGCAGGTTCCTCTGCCAGCACTGCAGCCACATCTCCCTGCACAACTGCTTTGTTCTCTGCACACCACATGAAAGCAATGAACTCAAAGCCAGTGAGAAAAGGGAAAGCTCTCTTTGCTCCAAAGGGAATTCTTTCAAAACACGAGTTAGGTATCACTCCTGTAAAGCAGGTATTTCCTACTGGTTCATGTAAACTGATTTTTCTCCATACCCAGACAATGGCAATATTCCTTGTAGTCTGCAAAAGTCAGTCTTCTGTATATTTTATGCATCAGAAAAAAATTCTCCCTATATACAAATATATATATATAAAACCCACTCTGCAATAACTTCTAGCCTACACGTAAAATGAAATACTTTAAATAATAGAATAAAGGCAGAATATCCATAATTATTTTTTTTTATTAAATAAAATATCAGCATTTTTTATTCATGGCTAGGTTAACATTTACCATTCAGCATTTTGCAATATTTAAGTGGAATTGAATATGCTATGAGAAAACTTAAAACTACATCCCTCCTGTATGACCGGCTGGCACAGGCCATGGTTTTCTGTGCCCATCTGCATTTTACCACAGAAATGAAAGAAAAGCTCCTGTTCCAGCCTGGCAGGATGATCTCACCACCACCTGTTACCTCTCTGCACCCCTCAGCAGAGAATAACTCCATCCTGAAAGTGACTTTTAATCTATAATATTTGCATGTGCAGGTTATGTGAATGTGAAACTGTTGCTTATTAAAATAATTCATACAAGAAAGTAATTTAGACTATACATGGCAGGCTCTGAGGTAAAATATAATAACTTTTAAGAACTTAGGAGTCTAATTTCTTTCTTGGCTGAGCACGGACAACTCCATTATGATTCAGTGTGAGAACACTGTGCTCACACAAAGCAGAATTTGACCCTTTATATTCATATAAAGAATAAAAGTATAGAAGCAGTGCTGGGAGAAGGCAACAAGTGTCCTTAAATAGCTCAAAAGAGTTTCTGTTTATCTACACTTGTATCTGAGGAGGGTTATCTCATGTGCTGCTCCAAATCCTGAACAGCCACGACTCAGACATTCACTCGGGTTTTCTCTCTCCAGATGCAGTGGGACCAAAGCAGGCCCCTCCTTCAGCTCCCACAATGCCTGGGACTGGAAAGATTGAAGAAATAAATATATTCACATTCACTTGGGCTGCAGGGGAAACAGCATCAACACCTGACATGAAGAACTCAGGAAGAGTTTGGGATTTAAATCGTTCTTCCCCTCTCCCAGGCTGAAGTGAGGTTGAAGGATAAGGCAAGGGGAGCTTGGCTGGGTCTGGGGGAGCAGAAAAGCTCAGAACAGGTCACTGCTGAGAAAAATGAGCAATTTAGGGACAAATCCTGGCCTCCAGCATCTCCTGTGCACAGAGGGCCTGCCTGGCTAATCAGGGGGAGGAGTGCTGGGTGATCCTTCCCACCCTCACATGGAAGAGACTTCCGGATCCCCCATCACCTCTTTGATGCCTTCAGACTTGAACAGAATATTTTGGGCCACAAAATAAACCTGGTTTCTCTTTCCAGTTTTGTTCCCATTTAGAGATCTCATTTACAGCACCACTCCAAACCTGGTTTTACCAAACAGACAAGGAAATGACAAATTTGGGTGAAAGAAAACAGTCAGGAGTTTCTCTCTGGGGTGGGAGAGAGTAGGAACTCACACAAATTTTGCTGCTGGATAAAATGATTAGGAAAATACATCCTAAGTGCCACTAAAATCACATTAATCCATCAGCTGTTTTTGTGCCTAAAGCTGGTAATGTCCTTTAGAATTATGTTTTGCTGTATCCAAACACTTTTAACTACAAGCTCCCTCTATTTCAACCAAGGGAATATTTTTTCACGCTTGAACTGGTTTCATCTCCAGAAATAACAGAGGCAGTGTGTGAACAGTTTGCACCTCTTTGTGAGTCACTGGGCACGGTGGCCTTTTAACCATCACCCTCCCCTGCCCTGAGCTCCCTCAGAACTCCCAAAGCCAAGAGATTCTCTTGGCCTTTAAAGCCAAATCAATGGAAACCAAGAGCAGCTTGTCCATGGTGCACCAGAAAAGCCCATTTTGTTGAATTAAACCTCTGATCAAAGGATTTGTTACCTTTTTTGTTTGCATTCCCTTTAAATAGATGTTCTAGACAGAGTTTTGTGTAAGACAGGGCTGAGGCTTTGCTGCACTTTGATGATAATTCCTGCTGCTCTCCAAGTGCTTCTTTTGCATGGGATACTCAAGGAAACAATTATATAAACTTACAGGGAAAAAAAAAAAAGACATTTTTGATGCTCTTAGAAGTGCTTCATCAGCTGTTTATCATGAATGGGGAAAAAAAACCCAAAAAGAGATCAGTGAACTCCTCCAATTTTCCAACCTAATATTTCAATAGAAAATAGCAAAAAGTTGAAATAGTAAATAAAAAAGAGCTTGCATTTCAGCTTAACAACTTGACTTGCAAGTTTTCTAGGCTTTGGATACAGAAAGTCCCTAGAGATTTTTTGTGAGCATGGGGACTTTCTAAAATACGGGGTTGTTTTAATTCTATGCAATTCACATCTGTGATTTTGGAATTTCTTACTCAGCAGCAAAGCAAAGCAAACTGTAGATGAAACATTTTAAAAGGTTTACTACAAAGTTTGCTACAGAGATTTTATTTTTTTTTTTTCATAAACTATGCAAATCTGGCTACTTATATTCCAAGAGTTCTACTGACTCAGTTTAAGGCAAATAACTGTTTCATAAAACAGCATTCTTGCAGAGGGCTGGAAATGATAGCTCAGCCCAGAAGGGAAGAATCCAAGGAAGAGAAATACTCTTAACTATGTAAAGTATTTTCAGATGCCTCCAATTTTTTTTTTTACAAGAATACAGTTAAAAACTCCTGTAAAGAGTAAAAGAGTCAAAGTGCTGGCTGCAATTTGATTTATTTGGTTTGTTTTGAGTCCTAATTCAAACCCTTATGCACTTCAAGTCCAGCCCAGCATGAGAGAGCCTCAATACCTGCAAAGTCCAGCAGGAAGGATTAAAAAATGTCACAACACCTTCAGGGCACAGCAGATCCTTAAAATAGGGAATGATTCAAGAGTTTGAACAGGAAAAGTACAGCAGGGTGCCTTGAAAAAATCTGCATCAGGCTGGAAGGTCTGTGAGCCTCCCCTCTTTAAAAAGCTTGTCCCTTTTCTGCTGCATTCTCAGCCACAGGAACAAACCTGGGCACAGAAGGGACCTTCCCAAAGTTAAATGCAAATGCTTTGGATAATTTAAAATAAGTTTATGTCTGTGTACATAAATGTATATTTTAGAGGAACTCCAACGTTGGCCTTGTGACAGGCAGAGTTTCACTGGAAAATGATAAATTGCTGCTATCCAGGGTTCCTGATTTTTCTTTGACGTAGGGAATGACTTTGTACAATGTCTGGAAATTCCCAAGCTTTGCAATAGCTCAGCCCAAATGATTATCACTCTATTATCCACACATGGGTCTGTGAACATTTATCAGCAGCTCAAAACAATTATGGCTTTGCAGTTTAAAGACAACATTTAAGACACTGCTAAATCTCGTAAATTTTAGCATTCAAAACTCACTCTCAGAGCATTTAAAAAATCTTTGCCATCTGAAATTTGAGTAGAAAGATAAAGGTCTAAAATGTTCTCAAAACCCAAAAACATTAGTATGAATTGAAGTTCTGATAAATTAAGTGAAGAAGCAAAACTTTTTTCCTTTAAAAAGTGATGAAATGTAATATTGAACCATTGTCAACGCTTTTCCCAGAGCATTTTTCAAACAGAGAAGTCAGGTTTAGGGTAATTATACAGAGCAATATGGCTCCAGCACATCCTAAATTCTCTGAAAATACATTTTTACACAAGATATTAATTCTTTCTCCTTAGGAAGATTTTTAAGCACTGACACAATTTTCACTTTTCCTTGGTTTTTGCTTGTCCAGGGCCATCCCCTGCAGACGAGGCAGGGGGGATCAGGGGAGATTTTGTGCTGCTGACAACATTAATTCTGTTCTCATTTGCCACCACCAGACCTCTCAACTTTAATAAGGCTTTAACAGCACCCTGCAATATTTTATTATGCAATATCTATGTACATTTACAGATTAGTTTAACTTTGTAAACTTTTCTTCTCAGTTTCTTATGAGTTTGCTCATGATCAAATGATTTTTTTCCAATAATTTTACTTGCAGTGATTTATTTCTGCTTCACAAGATGAAGTACAAAAGGTTCAATCTGCTGCTAAGTGTCCACCTCTTTAGGGAGTAATGAGGAAATGTGATATAAAGTTTGCAATCCTTGCAAAAAAAACCAAAGCAAGGCAACAGTAACCAGGAGGGGCTCATGATTTTTGTGTGAGAGTGAGGATATTTAACAGGTTTATCCTAACTGCACTTTGCCAAGAGCTATCTGGTGAGATTCGTGACAGAGAGAAGACTGTTTTGCATAATAAATTGTGCCACCACCAACCCCTCAGGTTTCTAAAAAAGAAAAAATAGGAAAGGGAGGGTCTTCACACCAATTTGGCACTGAGAAATATAATTTAAACCCCACCAAGTCCCAATAATACATTTGGAAGCCTGTAAGAAAGGCAGAGCACTCTCATTTTTTTGTCAATAAAACATCAGCTAACTTACAGAGCAGTTAAATCCACAGGTACAATCTTATTTTCCCCAAGCTGTTTTACAACAACCCAGCCACTGCAGCAAAGAGAGGGGAATTGATGGAAGAGAGAAATGGAGAAGCAGCCTGAGCGTGGTGCTGGAAGGAGGGCAGGTACCAATGCTGAACAAGGACCAATCCTTCCAAAAGCTCAAATCCTGTCTGAATTATTCCAGCAAAGCAGCACGATCTCTGCAGCACCCAAGAATCCCCAAAGCTGAGCCTTGACAAGAAGCAGCAATGTTATTTCCACCCCTATTCCCACTGTGGCACATGAGAATGGATAAGAGCATCAAGGTTTTCCACCCCTCCCTCTCTGCCAGAATTATTTCCTGTGCATCTCAGTGGTGCTGAAAATCTCACTAAGTATCTTGCAAAACTCCCAGGTCAAATACAGAGTCAGCATTTAAGCAAACCACTTAGCCCTGGATATGCTGGGTCTAATCCTTGTAGTTTAGCCCCAAGTTAAGCTGTCTTTCCTTCTTTCTCCCTGAAAATGGCTCCATCATCCAGCCTGGCTTTGTGCAATTAGAAAGCTCCCTGTCTGTAATTGACAGCTGCTGGAACCAGACATTAATTCTTATCCTACAGAATTTATATTTAATCTATAATACTAATATTGCCCATATTCAGATAATTCACTAAAATAATTGATTCTTATGTCTCCAATCCCCGGCCTCTGCAAAATCTACTTTTCATAGAAAACCCCCAAATTAATTCAGGTCGTACAGGCTCTGTCTGTAAGAAAGGAAGAAAATTCAGTCTGTTAAGATGTTTTGTCCTGCTTTTTCTTCTAGGTGACCTGGAAATGACAGACAACTGTTCCTGTGGACTCCAAAGAGGTTGAAGGACTTGGTCTTGTTGGTTTTTGTAAAGGGAAGGGCTGGGAAAGGATCTAACAACAAAAATCACAAATCCTGAGTCAAATGTTCTTGGTCACAGCCAAGAGGTAAAACAAGAGCCAGCAGCCCAAACCTGCAGCTTCAACCTAGCAAAAAAAAAAAAAAAATCTTCTACTCTTTCAAACATTTTTCTCACCCCCCCTCAACTCACTGGTTCTTGGCAAGCACGTGGCAGGGATTCAGAAATAAAAAGTATTAACATTAGTTATTCTGGGCTTGTCATTAGTATTTACATCCACGCTCTGAGCAGCTCTAAATGCCAAGGCTCCGGTTTCAGTGATATTTTTCAACAAGGAAAGGGCTTTTTTTTTGCCAATTTATCATTTCTAATCTGTTCAAAGCTTAAGCCAGAACTCTTCAGTGAGACTTCATCATAAATAACTGTACAAAATTAAAATAAATTATCATCTATTATTTAGCTTCATTCTTAAAATAGTTAACTTATGCCCACAGGCTACAGCATAGATTGAAAAAATAAACCAAAGTTTGAGAAAGGGGATCTTCACCCCTTTCTGAGGACTCAGAAGATATGGTAGAACTAGGATTCCCAAAACTACCAAAATGGTTCAGAATGGAATAATGTGAAGTATTATTAATATCATTTTCACAACTACAGCAGCCATAATCAGGTCTAGAGAAGCCAAACTCAGCTCTCAAGATCTTCTCCTGCCACCTCCAGCAGAACACCCAGAGGAAGCTGGGCAAGGGTGGTGGAGGACGGGCAAGGGAAGTGGGAGACCAGGAAAACTTAGTTAGCCTTAATTTGATTAATTAGATTGCTGATGGACTTCACCAAAGAGACACAAGGCTGACAGAATCTACTCTATCACAGCAAGTAAAGACATTCCAAGAAAAGCAGCAAGTTTTGACAAATTCGTGAGATGTCATTGATTTGTGAATGTGTGTAACTGAGAAAAGTCAGCACGGAAAACAGAAGGAAATTCAGAAGTTAAAAGAAACCAAAGAGGGGGGGAAAGCCCATCAGACTGCTTCGTGATGTGGTGGCTTTTTTGGTGTTGTTTTGTTACTTTTTGTGGCCTTATTACAGCAAAGATGGGATCTGCAGGCACTGGGTGACTGACAGATGTCTCTCAAGTGTGCGTGGTCTGAAAACAAGAAGCACCAGCAACTTCAGCTTTGCTTTTATGACATTTGCTAAAATTGGAAACAAAATAAATTGCAGGGCAACTTCAAGGAAAGAATAAACTGGTTGGTGTAAATTGTCCTAATCATCTTTTTGCTTGAGTTGTGGAATAACTTTCAGCCACCACTGAAAATTGCATCTGCCAAGGAAGGCTTTGTTCAGGTAGGATCTTTGCCTTAAAGATAAAATGGGGGAAAAGCCTATAAATCATTATTCAAAAATTACTGCATTATTGCAAAGCATTATTCAAAACAGCTCTTATTCTAGAAAGTATAAACATGAATTTTTATAGAAAGACTTTGTATAATCAACAGAAATAAGATAAACTAACTTTCATGATAGCAAATCAGACTGATTTTGACCTTCTGACTAAATATTCTCCTCTAGCTTCTAAGTAAACCCATCCAAAAGGTTTCACTGCCACTTCATCAATTAATTAAAGTCATTAGATCTAGAATTTAAAATACTTATTCAGACTGAATTCATGACACATCTTTGCTTTTAGTTCATGGCTTTTTGAAGCTGGACTACAGAAACTAAAACATGATTTAGACTGAGAAAATCACCGCGAGCTGAATATTGTGTCCTCGAGCTCATGCTAAACACAGAAGGAAGAACAAAATACAGGCAAGAAATTTGATTTATTTTCAAAGGACAGACGGGATGACATATGGGTTCAAAATACTGTAAAGTCTCCAAGCCTACAGCTATAAACACGTCCATAATATGTGGAATATATGAACACTGCTGATGTGTGCACAGAGGTACACAAATATTCAGGGGAGAAAGCCACGGCATTCAGAGGAGCTGATCAGAAATCTGTCACAGTAGGAAAAACTAGGCAGACAAATTAATTAATTGGGAATAACAGAGCTGAGGAAAAGGTTTTCATAGAGCAGCAGAGAAGCCATTAAATGCTGTGCAGCAGCACGTGTAAGTTAAATAAAAAAAAAACAGACTCAAGAAAGCAGAGAATGAGGTGAGCTCCTGAATGTGGTAAATGCAAAGCCAGGCCACGGGGTGGGTGAATATTCAGGGTCCACCAGAATATCCAGCCAGTGCAGAATAAAATCTGGGGGACATTCCTGGAGCTGATGCCTCCACCCAGGAACACAGAAACCAAGAACAGAGCACAAACACCTCAGAAATGCTGGCAGCTTCACTGAGTTTTCTTTCAGAGGTCCCTGTGACTGAGGAGTGAAACAATAACTAAAAAATCAAAGCACAGCCGTTTAAAGGAGTCACAAAAGAGAGAAACCAGCAGCACAGGCTCTCAAGGGGCAGCTCCTGGTGAGGCAGAGCCACAATATCAAAGTCTTACCTTCAGCTTGAGCTTTCCTTATCTTAAAGTTGGCCAATTCACCCAGAAACCAACTTTATTTCCTTCTACACAGTTGATTTTGAATACAGCATTATAGCTGATGCCTGCATACATTCTATGCTGGAATGTGTAAGAAAGTCTGTTCTAAACACAGGGCACTCAGGCAGCAAGCCTCACCCAGCTGTGGGGGCAAAAAGTGAAATATTCAAATACAAAGGAGGATTTATGAATTGAATTTATTTTTTTATCTACCAGTAAGCCTACGTTGAAATATGAATAACTGATTTAACACTGAAATGGTATTCAAATATTTGACTCCAATCCCCTATTGCTTCTAAATTCATTCAGAAGTCAAGATTATTAATTCTTCCTGACAGAAAATCAAGATTTAATGATCATCTGATAACCCTCAGGAATTACAAAGTAAACTTAGATGATAATTCAGACAAAATAAAATGATTTTACATATATAAGGAAAACATCATGCAGAATATCCATTTAGGCATTTCCTATGGGGCAGGAACTAATTTTTAAGAAAACACAGAGCAAAAAGCGATGCCTTGGTATGCACAGTAAAAGGTTTAGAAAGAAAAAGGGGACCTTCATTCAAATCTGCAGACCTTCAACCCTCAGCTTTGGTCAGACAGAGCAGCTGAGCCCCTCAAGCACTCCCTCAAAAAGGCCTGGAATGGGAGAATGCAGGGAGGAACTGTAACCCAGTGCCCCTGTGGAAACAGTGCTGCTCACTTGAAGACAACACTGCTCTCAAGATCAAGCCATCTATTCACCCAGCACATCAGGCCAAAACAATGCATTAAAATAATGTGCTTTGTGCAATTTTGCAGAACAACTGATTTCAGCTTAGCAAAAGTGATATGCAGTAAATGATTCTGAGGGAAATTTTCAGCTTTCGGGTCATGTCTGCAGGGGAGTAGCATTAGAACTAACAGTGGTGTGAAAAATGGGGATGCAGAAGCTGGACAGCCTTGTGCATTGTTTTTTTTTTTTTCTTTTTCTCCTTTTTTTTTTTTTTTTTTTTGCCCAGAGCTCTCTCTGGCAGCAGGAACACTGTAAACCCAAGTTCAAGCCAATGACAATCTATTTATACACAGAATCATGCAACATCTCAAGTTGGAAGGGACTGAGAAGGATGTCCAAGTGTGACTCCTGCTCCTTGCAGGGTTACTGAACACCAAACCCTGCACTGGGCATGGCCCAGGGGCTCTGGGAACTCAGATTTGGGGCTGTGCCCATCCCCTGGGAGCCTCCTCCTGTGCCTGACCCCCTCTGGGGGAAGAACCTTGCCCTGATGGCCAACCTGACTGCTCACCTTTGATTCTCTGCATTGTTTATTGACATTCACAACCCTTTGGGTTTTGAAACCTTTTTAAAACTAAAATCTTGGGGAAATAGGTTTTCCTTAAGCATTGGCAGGGAATGATGAGAGAGGATGGTAAAAAACAATGATGATGTTGTAGAAAACTTGTTCATATGAACTGTATTTGTAAAAGTGGTTCTTTATTCTAAAAGTCTGCAAAAAAAATTCCAAATTCCATTCTTCTTCAGTAAAATAAAATTTGAAAGTGTTTCCATTAAAATGAATTAGAAAATGATGTTTTGTCCTCCTAGAGCTGGCCTTGGGGTGTTTTAAAGATTTCAAATTAAGTTCTAAATATAACTGAATTCTGACATTCATCCTTCAAATCAATTAAAACTGCACCTCTCCAATGGATGTAACATTGTCCCTCCTCGATGCAAAGCTCCTGTTAACACAAAAATCTCAAACCAGGGCAGCAATTCTGTCCAGCACTGAGTAAAGATGACACCAGAACACCTGAGAGGCAAAGCGAACTCCAAAGGCAGCTCCAGGGAATTCTGAGTGCAATAAAAAATCCTGGCAGAAAAAATCTTGAAATCCTTCAGTTGTATAAACCTGAAACAGGGTTTAGAGGTTGCTGCTAATCTGACCCCTGATAAAAACCCTTGCTGATGCCAGATCTGTCTGTTTGAGCCTGAGCATTCCAGGAATGCCCCTCCAGTGGAGGCAAGAGGGGTGGGAAGGGGAGGAGACCAAAGCAGCTGAGAAACCTTCCCTCAGCTCAGCTCCAGCACGCCAGGGGCTAAGAAATGATAAATGCTCCAACAAACACCACACCACAATCCCCAATTTTTGCCTTCCATGAAATTCTCAAAACCTATCACAGTGGAACACCAAGGAACTTTCCCAGAGCACAGTTTGATTTTACATTGTTTGCCTTAACTCTCCCGAGCTGCAGTTGACAGGAGATTCTGGAGCTCTTCCTTCCATCTGCAGAAATGATGGGTGAAGATGAAAGCTAAGAGCAGCATTTCCTTTCTTCCCACTGCTGTTCTGACTCCTTCAGCATTTCTGCCCTGTCATCATGCACTTCACCTAAATGCAGTCGTGCTTTTAGCAGGACACATCTGCCACTGGCCAAGGGGTTCCACAGATTTCGGGGACATTCTGCACACCTTTAACTCGCTGCATTGAATCCGTGTAATTTTTTGATCTGTATCAAACCAGTTCTTAATTTGCACACAGGGCTCGTATTCAGTGGGTTGCAGAATGCACTCTGAGTTAAAGGTGAATGAGTTGCCCTTCATGCTAACTTTATACGACTTCTGGGCTCCCCAAAGATGCCATTTTATCTATAAAATCCATTTCTTTGCTATTTTCGACATAAAACTTTAAAAGGTGCCCTGAAAAGTGCTGAATATCTTCAGTGGCAAAGGAGGAACTTGGGATTTGCAGGAAGTAATTAACTCTCTTCTGCCTTCAAACCCCTCCCCATCCCAATCTTCCCATTCTGCTTTGTCAGTTTGGGAAAGCATTTGGGGGAGGCACCTCACGATTAAAGTGATGAAATTGAGAGCTTTAACTGCAAACTGTGACCAGAGCAGGGGGAGAGGATTCAAAAATGAGCAGGAGATGAGTTCTGATGTTGGCTGTGCACTGGGCAGCTGCTCAGGAGAGCTCAGCCCAGCCCAGGGGGACAGCAGGACCTTCTGTGGACAGGACACTGTCACCACTGAGGGGACACAGTCCTGTCAGTGCCACCTCTGAGGGGACACAGCCCCCTTGGTGTCACCACTGAGGGGACACAGTCCTGTCAGTGCCACCTCTGAGGGGACACAGCCCCCTTGGTGCCACCTCTGAGGGGACATGGCCCCCTTGGTGACACCCCTTTCTTTAAGTGCCAAGGAAAAAAATGGAATTTCTTTTCACCAGAAGCCTTTTCCCATGTCAATAGAGCAGATAAAATTCTTTGTTTTGAAGACTGCTCATGAAAACTTTGAATAACTCTAACTCATACCAAGTACTACCCAAAACATTGTCCTCAAACATGTTCCTCAAACAACTTCTTCAATAAATTTGAATTCCCATTTAAATTCCTTCCCCCCTGTTGGGCTGTGGTGCTGTTTTATTGGACCCTCCCAACATTTAAACCCATCCACTCACACACAACATCAGCCTCAACTGTCTTTGACCAACAGACCAACCTCACATTTCTCAAGCCATTAACATTTTATGGAAAACACTGAATTATGGACTCTTCCCTTTTCAGAATATATGAAATTTATGGAATCTGACTGCAGATTGCTCCATTTCCAGCACTGTGTGCACAGACACATTCTAGATCCATACATGCAACAGTGTGTACAGAAAAACCTCCTTTGTACAGAAAAACTTCCTTTGTTCTGCCTTTATCCAGTTGGGAAAAGCTGATTTTCAATACACATCACTATTAAATGATGCTGAAGTGACTTTTTCTCCTTCAGAACACAAGCATACCCTTTATGTTTCTAACAGTAAATTATATTTGACATTTAAAAATCAAGTTACCCTAATCTAGAGCTCTACCACAACAACACCGAGAAAGCAATGAATCTTTCCAGAGGAAAAACCCATTTTTTAAAAAAATTCAAGATAATTTTAGTCACGAGTAATTGAAAATGTAATTTAGAATTCATTACTTTGCGTGGTTAATTACAGCAGAAGAGTTTCAAAAGATGATGATGATCCAATAAAGTAATAATTTTTTTCTGAAACATGATATCAGAGTAAATAAAATAATAAAATGCAAATTAATATGACTATTTGGATGATGTAGAAAACATTACAAGCATACCAATGTGTAACCCAGTCCTGCTGCTGAGGCATTGCACCTGCAACCTCCTCCTTGGAATGGAGAGAACTGAACAACGAAGGAAAGTAATAATAACTTCTGACAGGAAATTCTGACAGAACGAAAAGCTCTTTATTCTTAATTCACCATAAGGATAAAATGGTTTTATTCATGACTGTGCCATTAGTCCCCAGCTCTTCTGAAGGCCAGAATGGATTTCCCAACCTCAACACCTGCAGGACACAGCAAAGCCAAGGCTTTATCTCCAGCCCACATGAATTCTGCACTTTTCTTCAAAAGGAAAACCGAGGACATGTGTTTAACCAAAATACCTCATTCAGAAAGAGAATAAAATCAGAATAAAATCCTTTTGCAGACTGCCTGCAATCCACCTGCAGCTACAGAGCAGCAGCAGAATCTGTGACCTTATTTCTTTTTCATGAAGGGCACTTAAGCTAAATGAACTCCTTGCCCATGTTCCTGGAAAACAAAAGTCTTGATTTGACCTCAGAATTTTTGCAGCAGTCCCCAAAGTCGGTATCTTTTCCCTGAGTAGCTCCAGCAGATTGGAAGGTCAGCAGTGGGTACACGGTTGATGCAATTACAGCTTTCTGAACATTTTTGTCTGGAGATCTTTAGAATAATTTAAGTATAACTGAGAGAAAAAGGAACTGTCACGCATGAACCACATCAGAAGTTTCCTGTGTTGAGGCACATGGCTGATTTTAAATTGCTACCATTACACCTGGAGTTAAATTGGCTATTTTGGTAATGTGGGATGTCTTAGTCGGGCATAAAATACAGATTTTCCTAATAATTTTAATTCTCGAAGGCATAGATAATTTTAAACTCCCAATATCACCCTCCCAAAAATTCTGTGCCTGTGGGAAGAGTGAGGTGTCTGTGTGTACTCTAAAGGGTTGTTCCCTGAAAGATTGTGCCTGAAAGTGCTCAGTGAGGATGTCCTGGATCCTTAATATGGCCAAACACACAAATCCCAAATATGGGCCAAACACGCAAATCCCAAATATGGGCCAGTAACGTGCAGAGCAAAGGCTGCAATGCCAGGATAAGAGCAGAGGCATCACCACACCAAGGCAGAGGACCAGAAACATCTGCAGAGGCACTGCCACCACAGCAGCAGAGCTTTCCAAAGTTGATCAGGACGCCTTGAAGTGCTCAGCTTTATCAAACACAAACACCACGGCCCTGTCTGTTCTCATTTGTGCATAACCCAGCGAGGCCATGGCAAAGTCAGGCTGCCCCTGGGTTTTCTCAGAGTCACCTTGGCTGCAGTGCACATGTCTGCTGGCAGGCAGTGCCATGGAACAGCCTCTCAGCACAGCCACCCTGCTCCTCTTCACCTCCCTCCATCCCCCAAAAGCCTCCAAGACTTCTCACAGAACTGCAATTTTCATGTTGCTATGAAAATGAACATTTTCACAATCACACCTTGCTTTGAAGCAGTTCTCTCAAGAATCAGACTGTGCTTGCAGCTGCATGAAAAAACCCCAATTTTTGTGTTTCAATTAACTGATTTTGGGGTTATGTTCGAAAAATCAACACTGCCTTAAAGACAACTCACTGCCCTTTAGGAAACATGTTAGAATGAAATGACACCTACAGCTTTATCTGCATGGAAATCACTTCCAAACTGAACCTCCTCCAACAGAGTCAAAAATCTGCACTAATTTGCTCTAAATTTGGACGATGAATTATGCAACCAGCTGGGAAACTGGACACCACTTCGTCATCACACCCTGCAGAGCCAAGGAAAATGTAGCTTCAGGCACTTTGAAAACACAAAAAAATCTAAGACACGAGCAGTTTTCTTTGGTTGCTATCATGAACTCTGCTGTACTACTGAAAATATTATGTGAGGCATTTTTCCTTTACAGATTCACAGTCCAATGGAACTACAGCTCTAAAACTCATTATCCACCACCTCTGCACCCACTATGGCAGAGCAAAATACAGGGAAGCACTAAAATGTTATTTTGGCTATTTCTAAACTTTGGAGAAAGACGTAGAGTGACAAATGAAGGCCATCAGAAGAGGGAAGTCACTTAAAATCATCCTTTGTTATTTAGAAAATCTCTGTTTCAATGATGTTTGTGGGAGATATTGAGAATTTATGGTCAGAGATGTGTGCAACTATTATTAATTATTCTCAACAAAGCAGCTGCAGGCTTTAGTGGATAAAAATGTTTTTCAGATAGAAATGTGTGACTGTAAACAGCAGATATTTAAATAAAAATATCTCTGAAGATTAACAACTCAAATGGCCAACAGTGCTCTCCTGCCAGCCTGGGGCTCGTACAGGAATTCAGGCAGCAGAATTCAAAGTAGCAGAATTCAAAGCAGCAGAGCTATAGTGGATATGAAAAGGTGTCTGGAGTTGCAAAAATCCTTATTTGCACCTGAGAAAAACTTATCCTTGGGAGAAACTGGGTTATGGCAAGGAAAGTTGCTTTGAGCCATGTTTGCACCAGAAAGAAACACACAAAACAAAAGTAATTTTCTATTCATCTGCACTATAAATTATCATTAGTTTTGAGTTGTCTAATTTGATTGTTTTTAATTAATTTACTGTTTCTTAGTTTTTAATATGCATACTATTCAGCAAAAAAATTGACAACAAAGAATCGGAGGATATTAAAGGAGTGAAAATATTTTTGATATTTGCATCTTCTGATGAAGGAGAAACTCCATTCCACAGACAAATACAGGCTGCATTTTGTGAACTCCCACATCCTTTGCCTTGTCAATAAAAGAGCTGAAGATAAACTGAAATTTGGAATGCTCTGCCATCCTTAAAAACTCTGAGTAGCACATAATTCAAGAAAGGTCACTAATTAAAGCTGTGTGAAATAGAACAAAACACTTTTCAGGATGATAAAAGAATTTCTGTACTTCAGGAGTATCTGTTTTTCCCTGTGCTGTAAAAATACATATCTCATACTTTTCTATTCAACTTCTGAAGGGTTAGTTATAGGATAATGATAATTCTTACCACTTTTAAAGGTAGAAGAAGGTGAAGAAAAGCAACTTGGATTAAGAATAAATCAAAAGCTGTTTACCTGCTAACATTCCTCAGCACGATCTCACCCATTTTACAGCAACTCCAGCTCACCTGGAAGCTCCTTACAGAAAAAACAAACTTTGAAAGGATTGCTATCACCTGCAAAAGCCTTTTGTTAAAAACTGACTGCAGAGTTTGGAGCCTGGGGTTGGATCCAGGAGCCCCAGTAAAGGTCTGACAAGCAGGTATTTAAAATTACCACCAATTCTCAATGACCTGACCAAACCATTCTATTTCTGTTGCTGATATAAATATTTCTATAAATATTTCCTCTCCACGAGCACTGACTCTTTAACAGGTCAGACACAAAGAGACAATTTCCATTTTGCACTAGAAATAAGATTGGCAAGCTCAGCACATGTTTAATGCACATAACAGGACTTTATCCTGTGCCTGTCCCAGGATATAAACCCCTGCTTTCACAAAAGAGATTAAAACATTCTTAAAAAGATAAATATCACAATCAGATGTTACCATTACCTTGCCAAATTAATAATAAACTCAACAGAAGAATGATATTTGGGAAGATACTTTCTTGGGGTTTGGTTTCTTTTATTTTGTTTGGGTTTTTTTAGGTCACTTCTGTACTCATCTAAGTATGGCTAAAGTCCACAAATTACCAAGTATGGCAAATAACTTGGATGGAAAATGTCACAAACTGAACATTTCTGCTTGGTGAATTTTATGGCAAAAAAAAAAGAGAGAAATAGCAGCAAGATCCTTTTTGTGTAGAAAATGAGGAATAAAGACAAATTGAACTGATATTTAAAGAGATAATTATTTTGTAATTTAGACATTTTCTTCAAAGCATGATGAGAGTCAGAGATAAATGGTGAGGTGACACTAAAACTACAGGAAGTATGGATTATCTTAAAAGGAAAATTTACAAGTCAGCTAAAATAAGTTTATACACTAAAGCTACATCTCAGCTTTCTCACAGAAATTATTGGACATTTTGGGTAATTTCTGCATGCAGAGCCAATTTTGAACAGTCTGCTTTCAGTCAATATAAAATTTCATAGCTTGATGAAATATTGCTGCCAGCACAGAACTTTTTACACAGGTATGTATTTGTCTGTACAGAATCCAACACAGATCCATGTATGTATAATATCTATACATCCACAGAGCTTTGGGTCTCATTTTCTGCACAGCAAAAATGACTTTTAAGGTCTGAACATTCCCCCTTACACAGCATCAAGAAGTGACTGATAAAAAAGACGTGCTGGCTTTGGAATGATAAAATGTTTTGACGTTCATGTTAAAAGTGTTTTACCTCTCACATCCTTAATTTGCACCACAGACAGGTTGTCGAAAATATGTTCTTAAATACATCAGCCCTGCTCAGGGAGCGTTTTACTCCGAGATTTGTCTGCTCCACTCTGATGCTGTCTGAGGCACTCCTGTGAGTAACATGCCACGAAGCATTTCCTCATCACTCCTGCTGAAAACTGCTGTAACTGGGGCAAGGGCACACTGACAAACACCACAAGCATCAGAGTCACTCTCTGTGATTCTGAGGTAGACATGACCAAAGAAAAGGCAGCCAAAAATCCTAAATAATGAAGCTGGGCTCTAACAGAGAAGAGACGTGACATATGCTCCACCACGAGGTTGTGTTTCTGTTTTGTGTTACCATGAAGCTCACAATGCCCTGAACAAATGAATAAATTATTTCATGCTTGACACTATTTCTTCAATAAACTTCAGGGAGGAACCATGAAGGCTTTCTCTGTATGCCAAACATCCTGTTAATTGAGAAATAATCTGCACAGCTGTAGGGCCACACTGGGCTGGAGCTGCAGCTCTCAGGGTTAACAAATTCTCCTCCTTGGTGTCAGAGCACAGCTGGGCTGTGCCTTTTCACCAGCACAAACACAGAGCTGGGAGAATCCCCCTGCTGTAAGGCCAATGTTCAATTTTTCCATTAAATTCTGCTATTTTTACATTGTTTGATCATGAACTTCAGGCTTGGGGTTTGTTGTTATTCTTGTAATTTGTTTCCTCTAAGTAGGAATCCTAATAGCCCCCTCATCTTAGAAGCAGAGCCTTTTACTTTTGGACAGTTCTGTTTATAAATTTCTACCTTTTCCAGAACAATGCATTTTTAAGGAGTAAGAGAAGTACTGATTCATGAAGCAATCAGTGAAACACTTCCAAATAGTTCACCACTGGGCAGAGGTCAAACTTCAAATAATAATTTATACCTTCACCTTCCTTTTCACAGCTGGATTTTTGACTCTTCATCAAGTGCTTTTGAAGCCTATTGAATTATTATTTTTTTTAATCTGGACATTTGGGAAGCTTAAATGCTCAATAGATTGGAATGTTCTACTAAAAATACACTTAAATAATGCCTTGTGAATGAGTGAGTTCTCGAAAATTCTGCAGTTCCTCTGCAGTTCACACCTAAAGAACAGAGCACTCTTCTTTAAGCTGTGTCTAAAGATTCCACAAGGACTTTGCTGCCACTCACTGAGTGTGTCTTGCTTTGATATATTTATTGGTGGTAGATAAGTCTGAGGTTGATTTGCTTTCTAAACCCACAGGTAACAAAGTGTGGGAATTAATTTAGTTTCGTGCCAGGATGCACTCTGCTGCTGTAACAGCTGTTTAAAACAGCTCACAGGTGAGAAATTCTCCAAGAGCTGAGTACGTCAAAAGTCATAAAAAGTGAGTAAAAGTAAAGTACATCTTCTAAATTTTGCCCACAAAGCTATGTAAAAGAAACACAGAGCTCTTTTTCTCTGTGAAAGTTAGAGCATTCACAAAATAAAGCATAAACCCAGATAAAATATGAACAGAACAAGCCCATACTCTCCATGTGTTTTAAGAGATACGGCCCCGAATTTTCAGTGTACTTAAGTTTTATTTCTTGGCAAATGCTTACAAAAACCCACCAGAGCTGTGTGAGAGCAAGCAAGGCCATATTTCCAGCTGCATTCCCTTGTAAAAAGACAGGACTTTTAGAAGAGAAGGCTCTGGGGAGAGCTCAGAGCCCCTTCCAGTGCCCAAAGGGGCTCCAGGGGAGCTGGAGGGGGACTTGTGACAAGAGCATGGAGTGACAGGACACAGGGAATGGCCTCACACTGCCAGGGGCAGGGAGGGATGGGAGTTTAGGAGGAAATTCTCCACCCTGAGGTGCTGAGACACTGGCTGGAGGTGCCCCAAGAGATGCAGCTGCCCCCCAGCCTCCCTGGAGGTGCTCAAGGCCAGGTTAAAAAAGGCTTTGAGCAAATTGGGCTGGTGGAAGGTGGGGCAGGGGGGTTGAAATGGTTCAGATGATTTTTAAGCTCCCTTACAACCTCAAGCACTCTGTAAATCTATGGGTGTACCTTGAAATATGCAGGTTGCTGTTTTCAATATTGGCCATGTATCACAGTACCCAGCCCAGGAAGAAACTCAGTTTATGACTTAACAGCTACTGACTCTGGTATTTGCAATGGTGAATGTGCAAAAAACTCCTGTAAAATATTATTTCCAGTTAAATTACCACAGCACTGTTAGCAAGCTAATAAATCCTTATGAAGATCAGACATTGAGGTGGAGCTATGATTATATTTCTGATGGAAGGAAATGGCACAGTTAGGGAGGATGACTCTGTCTGCATCTTGAGGATGTGTAAAAAGAAAGTTGCTGCCTTAATTTATGCTGTTTGAAAGCCCTGAACTAGTTTTTTAAAACTTTATCCTTCAAAGGCATTCTTAATATTCAAAAAGACCTTGCTAATTAACTCCTAAAACTACCTCAAGTCCAACCTGTTTTTCCTGCTCCTTAGAAAAGTTTTAATTACACAGATTAAGCACTGGAATTCCAGCTGTCACCTTCCAATAGCTTTCTTCCTGTTTCAATAGGGTGCTTCTGTGCTGATCTCTGCTTTGCTTTGAGCAGAGCTTTGGACAGGCTGCTTTCATGATGCAGCAGTTGTACATGACTATTAAAAATGATGTGACAGCACAGAGGGCACATTTAACCAGTTACAGCACGTGGAGCTCTCTCCTGATGGCTTCTGACACCTGGCAGTCACTTTGGGCTCAGCCAGAATGACCTGAGCTATTCAGAATTACCTGAGCTATTCAGAATTACCTGAGCTATTCAGAATGACCTGAGCTATTCAGAATTACCTGAGTTATTCAGAATTACCTGAGCTATTCAGAATTACCTGAGCATTACCACTCCCTCCCTGCAGAGCAAGGCACGGTCAGCACCAGGGAGTGTGGGGGCAGGAGCAGGGACAAAAGGCCTGAGTTCCTCCAGGGTGGGCTCCAAATCCACTGTGAGCACAACTAAACACCACAGGCCCCCCAGACAAGTGCTGGGAAGTTCTTTCCTAGGAAGGAAAAGAACTTTTCTTCCCAGCTTGGCAGGGAGGCAGCCCCTGACCCGTGGCCCTTTTTCCAGCTGGAGGTTGGATGATCCAGAAGAGCCCTTTCCATGATGCTGGGAACACAGGAACCACCAGCACAGGGAGGAACATGGCCACAGGAAGGGCATTTCAAAGCCTGAAAAGGGATTTTTATACTGTGATGGATCACCAATATTGTAACAGCCACCTGCACAGAATTGTAGAGTGCTTTGGGTTTTTACCTGTCCTTTGGGTTTTTACCTGTGCTGCCCTCACTGGATGAGCAAATGACACACTGGTGAGGAAAACCCACTCAGCTGTGAGAAGGTTTCCCAATTCCTTGGTGCTGGGCTCCCCCTTCCAGGGCCAGCAGCTGCAGCTCTGTGCACTCGGGGTCAGTGAGCTCCTCCCTTATTCCATGAGCAGGCAGAGCTCTCCAGCTGGAACAGCCAGCACGGGCCATCCCTGCACTCCCTCTGGCCCCAGCCCTGTGCAGGTTCTGCCTGAGAGGCCAAGGATGCAGCTAGGCAAGCATGGAGATGCTGCCCAGTCTGAAAATAGAATAAAAATAATTACTAATCATTACCACGACAACACAATGGCTCACACAGAATTCGCAGTCAAAATCTAAATTACTCCAATTATCTTTTAATCAAGGTCTAATAATATTTACTGCAGTGTGCCCAGCTGGAAGCACTTTCCTAGCTCCAGCTCAGATAAACTGACCAGGATGTGTGTGCTTAGGAAACAGCCTTTTGTCACAAACGAGTCCAAAACAGCCTGAAAGGAAGCCCACACTTCCCAACAACCACCGAGGAGAATTCACACATTTCAGAGTAACACAACATTGATCTGTGGTGCAGATGCAGACTGACTCAGCAGTGATGCTCAAGTGATGCAGGGCCGAGTGAATCCAGGCATTCCCCTCATCAACTGAATCTTCCTGCTGCCACCTCTGAGTGCTCTGCAGGAATTCCCACTAAACCAGAACCCTCCAAGTCCCACCTGAGCTCCCTGTGACCACCACAAGCATCCCACCTGAACTTCAGCATCACTTCAAACCAAGGCTCCTCAGAGAAGTTTTCTTCTGCTGAGATACACAAACAGTTTTTCCTTCAAACATCTGCCACGTGTGATGTTTCCTATCCATCAATTTAATGGAGTGTTTTGATACTTTAAAAGAAATTTTAGAGATAAAAAGATAGAAAGCAAGAAGAATTCAAAGGAAGAATGGCACTTGGGTTATATCATTGTCAGGTGTTTAATGGCTTATGAAACTCTGAGCTTCTGCTTCCAATACATAAAAAAGGAATTTAAAAATCCTAACATATAAGAAAATGTGATATATTCCCCTAATAAATGAGCCTGTTTTCACAGACTCTTTTGTAAGTGTAGAATATATTCTGTGCTTACACCACCTGTGATCTCACGAAGGCAGGACAGCTCCTTCCAAAGGCTGAAAATCAGAGGAAAATTCACGTTTGGCCTGGAGCAGCACACTCCCAACCTGCTGCTCCTGCATCGAGCTCTGCTTTTTCAGTCTTTCCTGGCACATTTCATTCACTTCTGCTTTGCCCTGGATAAAAGACTCAGCGCTATGAATACAAAGAGTTCAGCAAGTTGAGGGACCACATTGGTTTTGCATCGCTCAAAAGACAAACCAGTTCTGATTTCAGTGTTGTGTTTCAATGGCTCACATCTTATCTGGTTTTGTTTGGGTCTTTAAATCGATGAAAGGGTGCTGGCAGTTGTGATTAAGAGGTCAAGCACCGAATACAAAAGTTTCTTAATCTACTTTTTCCCCCAGCTAGCACTCAGTGTCCTGAGTTATTCATAGCAGCAGGAGGCTGTGGGTGAACAGTGCCCCGTGGCCAGAAATACAGGGAAAAGCCTCATTATCACCTATGCTTGAAGTAAATAAACCCAACGGGAGTTCACATAATCCAAGCACATACATTGCCTTTCTAATTCAATAATTGCATTCCTTCCCTTCTTCTGATCTATCAATTCATCTTTGGAAAGCTTAAAAAAAAATTAAACATTGTTTTTTGGGTGGGTTTTTTTTTTGTGTGTGTGTCTGTGTTTTGAGGAAAGGGAGTCTCTTTTGTTGTTGCACAGAAAAAGAAGCAAGAAAGGTACTCCCTTGGACAGAGTCCGTTAAAAATCAGATTATTTCCACAGCATTCTCCTATTATTCACCTGCCAGCAAAATATGTACACTCATTGTCTCTCTTTGAATGCCTATTTTTATCTGACTGAGGCTATATGGTCATTTTTGTACTTATTACTGAGTTACTAAGTTTTTTTCCTTCCTTCTTCTAAAGCATGTTTTTCTGTTCTCAAAAACTGGGCCACATGCCTCTGAGGAGAAAGTAGTGCATTATTTCATTCCCACCTTTTCTTCTTTTTTGGCATCTCTGAGGCCTGCTATGCCCAGAAGTGCTTCCACTCAAGCTGGACCATCAAATCAATTATCACAGCAGTCTGCTTCCTAAATATGAATGGCAATGAATGACAACAGGCAAGGCCAACTTTCAGCTTGGATTTGTCATTGGGAATGTAAATTTTTTTTGTTTTGTTTTAGAGATGTTTGGTAGAGTGGTAATTTGACCAAACTCTTCCCCCTGCTGTCTGCAGCTGCATCCTGTGGGTCCCCAGATGAAAAGCTTCCCCTCTGCTATGCCAAAGACAGAAGAAAAAGAGAGAAAATAAGACATAGGGAACTATTCTCACCAGAAAAGTTCTCTTTTCTGCTTATCTCTTACTACAATCATTGCTGCCAACGAGAAAAAGAAAAAGCACAATGACAAACTGTTTCCATTCCTAGATGTTCCCAACTTCAAGGTGCAATTATTTTTAGTGCTGTTGCATCATTTCACAACAGATCCCCACTTCCAGCAATGTGTCAGGGCTTTGCAGTTGGAGTGAGCACGGCCCTGTGACAGCACTGAAAGATTAATTACTGCATGAAGAGACTCATGTGCAATATAGGGCAATGCAAGCAAACTCAGTAAATTAGAGAAAACCAAGAAATCTTCTCCCTTACTCACAGTCATCGTTTGGAATTCGTGTTTTCCCTAATGAAAAACCATTTATTTTTTTGCTGAGAATTAAAGTATATAAATATTAAATGTGATTCTAAAAAATGCATTTCTAGGGCTCTCTTTCGCTGACACTACTCATTCAAAAGCCTACAAAGAATGAAATTTATAGTAAAGCCCGGCTTAACTTTTGGAGAATTGATTATGTACTATGAAAGGGGATTTTAGACAGGAACTGGGACACATACCCAAAAACTTCGGGGTGAGAACACTGCAGAGGTTGCATTACTGCCAGCACACATAATCCCAGTGGTCATATAGGAAAGATTGTATTGCTTATTTTAGTAAAAACAATTTCAGCCAAGCAGGCAGCAATTTATTTCTTCCCTCACAGACACACGAAAAAATAACACAAAAGCTCTTGACTTCCATCCTTTCAAAAGGCTCTTGGAGTTGAGAGTGAGCCTTATCCTGGCAGCAAGGGAGGGTTGATGGTTCCATCTAGTGGCATCCCCACAGCCCCAGTGGGCAGCACTGGGACACAGCTGGGAAAGGCTCCCCAGGCCCAGAACCCCCAGTGCCATCACTTCAACCCAGCAGTGTCCAGTGCTCCTCAGATATTTAAGGGAAAAGCTTCCAGTTGGTACCAGTTAGTCAGTTCAGTTCTTCACCTGCTGAACGATAACTTTTATTGCAACCCAAAATCCTGACAGTGCCACTTCCTCCTGAAACCATAAGGGCTCTTCCCAGGAATCCTCCCAGTTTATTCACTGCTAAAATGACAGGATTTCTACAATGAATTGACAGAAAATTCTGTGTACAGGATGACATTTGTGGGTCCTTTTGTTGTTTGGGTTTTTTTTTTAAACTGCTCTCATCTCTGGCCAAGGAGCAAGTTGTTCCTGGGTCAGGCTGCTTGAGCAGCTGAGAGAAAAAAGGGTTTTGCTGCTGGGGGCTTTGATGGTCTCTCAAGAAAGCTGCTTTTATCCAGTGCCCCTGCTCAGCCATCAGCACAGGAACCGAGGGCCATCACCCTGTTTCACTGACTTTTATCTCCCCACTGGCAGGGACAGTCTTCAGTAAACGATTGATTTAAACACATCTTTCTGTGTGCCTGGAACTACAACAGAGACAGCTCATCCTTCTCCTCCCCATAAAATAACATCCAGAGGTGCCACAGATTAGCTTAATAATAATAATAATAATAATAATAATGGTAATGATGATGATGGGGGTTTTGATTCGTCTGGTAAAGTGTGAATACCTTTGTGAAGACATTTCTGAAATTATCTTTCAGAATTGTATAAAATCCTGAAAATGCAAAATGTTAAAAATACTTGTACAGTCTTATTTATAACAGACTATCTCTAAATATAGATATTTAGAATATAAAAAGAGAGTTTAGAGCAAGCAAAACCCCAAAACACAGCGAGGTGAGTTACAGCCACACTTCCAAACCATCTTCTGCTGCATGAGGGAAGGGAAGCAATGTCTTAGGTTTGAACTTTTCTGTTTTTTAGATTCTGGGCTGTTTTGGTGGGCAGTTTTAGGTTTCATATTCAGTGCTACTGAGCTCTCTTCACAGAGCAGGGACACAAAACAATTCCTGCTCCAGCTTGGGACCAAGGACAACTTTCAGCCCAAGAACAAAACCAAGGGTGAAGGGAGAAGGAAAAACCAGGAAGATGGAGCTGCATAAACTGAAGCTGTGGTTGGACAAATGACTCTAATGTGCTGATGGAGCAGAACTTATCAAAGTGTGGGACCTTGTGATCAAGCATCCACTTTGTGCCCATTTTGGGTTCATCCTGGGTGTGCCCAGCCGGGCTCTGGCGCTGCCCAGCTGTGCCCAGTGAGGCCTTGGAATAAATCCCAATTTATCCTGTTGCTCTGGCTGCTCTCTGCTCCAAGCCAGCCTCCAGAAGGCATCCGAAGGAAGGCTGGGAAGGTTTCCCTTGGTGCTCCCCACCTCCCATCTGGCAGTTGTGAATTCTGCTCCACGAGGCACAGAGCGAGTCAGGAGTGAGGAGCTGAGCTGCTCTGCAGCACATCCCCGGGCCTGACTACCTGTCACAGAATGTTGGGAGCAGGATTATGTCTGAAAAGGTTGACAGAGCACAGATTTATCCCTCTAAATCAAACGCTGTGTGTTTAGCTAAACCCAGTGAACTTTAACTAATTAGCCCATCATTGCAGTAAATTCATATCGGGTAATCTTCCAAAGGCTCAAGCCAGAGCCCAGAGAATTTACACTTAACCTGTCCTGATAGTAACAGCGAGCCTTTGGGAGAGATTTCTTCCTAGAAAAATACCAAATGCAACCTTTTCATGCCAATGGTTCGAGGTGAAGTCCTTTCTAAAATAGACATTAAAAAAAACCCCTAAAAATATGCATAAAACTAGACAGAGTTTAGCTCAGCTTGTCAAAGCCAGGTGCTAAATCCACCAAAGTTAGGGGTCAATCCCTGCATGGGCCATTCATTCAGCACCTGGATTTGATGATCCCTGTGGGTCCCTTCCAACTCAGAATATTCTGTGATCTCTGTGAGTTATCTATGTACAAGAAAAAGGACTTGAAAGTGGATATCAAAAGGCTACACAGTCCCATAAACATCTTATTTTCCATTGATTCTGTATTTTATATCATGTTTTCAGTAAAGGAAAAAATACTGCGGGACAGGAATTGCACTGGAAGATAAATCCATTTTAAAGATATTCATATCTGTAAGAAAAAACCTGGTAAAAAATTCATCAAAAATCATAATCACAGAAGGACTTTTAGAAAACAAAAAAGAGATAATTCTGAAGTAACAAAGCCACGTTTCTCCTTCAGTCTGCAGCAGTGTGAGCGTGTCCTTGTTGCAATGGGTGATGCAGAAGCAGTGCAAGGGACAGGCAGAAACCTCCCAGAGGGTCAGGGCTGGAACTCTGCCTCAGCCTGTACGGATCTGTGGGTCAGGCTCAGGAAAAACCAGCAAATGTAACCCAGGAGACAGGTGGGGCTGCTTTGGCCACACAGAGAGAGTCCCCAGAGTGCCCCTGGAGCACAGGACGTGATGCAGGGTCTCTGCCCAGTGGATGAGTTCTGAACCTGCTCCTGGCTGAGTCCTCTGGGTACAGCAAGGAGGGGGAGAACTGCAGCCTCCTGCTCTCCCACAAAACCCCAAAAGCTTTCCAAGCCATGGAAGAGCCTCTCCCACAAGCCAGCCCAGCTGCAGTGTGGGTTGTGGCTGGCAGGGAGGCTCCCCCAGCTCAGAGCATCAGGATTCACACGGGCTCCTCCTCTGCAGGTGATGCTGTGCTCACCTGGCAGCATTTCCTGGGCTCTGAGTGCCAGGGCTGCTGCTGCTGCTGTTTGCTGCCACTCCAGGGCCCCCCACATCAACCAAGCACACTGCTGAGCCCGTTTTTAATACAAAATAAAAACCAAATTTGAATAAATTTAAAATAAAACTCACTGCTGAGCCCGTTTTTAACACAAAAT
>VYXF01004785.1:229118-303912 GCA_013397295.1 Polioptila caerulea | reverse complement strand
AAAAAAATTAAAATAAAACACGCTGCTGAGTCCGTTTTTAATACAAAATAAAAATTAAATTTAAAAAAAAATTAAAATAAAACACGCTGCTGAGCCCGTTTTTAAGAAAAAAATAAAAAAACAAATTCTAATAAATTTAAAACACACTGCTGAGCCCGTTTCTAATAAATAATAAAAAATAAATTTAAAATCAAACACACTGCTAAGCTTGTTCTTAGTAGGAGAAAGAGCCCTCCCTGCATTTCTGCTCCTGATACAATCTGTACAGAACACCAGCTGTTAATTTGATTTCTAGATAAAAGATTTATTTTTCTTAAACACAACTTCTGTTCACATTTGGCCCCTATTTGCCACTGCTTTTGCAATCAAATAATTGAGTTTGCTTCTCAACATTCCTCCAAGTGCTTCTTGTTTCCACATTAAATACAACCTGTTAATAGCTGGAGCTGCAATTTGTTTTCTTTCTTGTATTCAGAGGCTTCTATTGAGATTAAACTGCCTTTTGTTCACTTGCATGTAAGAAAAGATGCTTTAGGAAGGAATACATCTTCATATTTTATAAATGGAATAATGGTCCATTAAAAACTTGGCTGGAGCAGATCCCAGCTTCCATCTGGGTTCACAGCCCTCCTTAGAACATCAGGGAAGTCAAACAAAATCCTGATAATGTGTGTAAATGTAACAGATCTGTCTAAAAGTATTGCACAGTTATTATCTGAGGAAGTCTAATTAGAAGTTCCTAATTCCTTTTTGAAATTCATTCTACTATATTTCTCCTTAATCCTTCAAAGTAAAAAAAAAAATAAAATTAAAAACATTTTAACAGTCCCTGTTTTCATTGACAACAAGCTGTGCCATATTCAAATTCTGTCCTAAACCCTACAAAAGTTATTTTATGCTAGAAAGCACAAACTGTTCAAACAATATTTTTCAAATGTACCCTCTATCCTTAATAGGTTTCTTTATAAGTTAATTTTTAAAAAGTCCTCAGCAATCTGAAGTTGCAGCCATCATGTTTAAAGATGACAACATGCAATTAAAATCCACAGATTCTCTCACACTTCTATACAGGCAACTCTCACAGTAACATTGCCTTATTATCAATATTTTGCAGGAACTTTTCTCTCAGATTGATATTTCAGTGACCCTTAAAAATCCTCTTGCATCATTTCTGAGATATTTTGATCTTGTGGCAGCTTTAGGATCATTTCTCCATTTTTCCATCGTCCATGAGCCTCTTTGAAACACAGACATGAATATGCAAGCATGAATTTGGTCTCTTTGTTCTTCAATACACATGAACTGCAAAGAAACTGCATGGGAGATGTGCTTTGGAAAAATTACCAGACACATCAAGATTTGAACTATTTTTGTCCTGTTCTAACTCCTCTTGACTTTGCTACTGACTCTATTCATGACTACAAGGGCCAGAAGACACTTCCAGCAGCTGAAGGCCCCAAACAAAGATGAAGGGTGGGTTTGGTGTTGTTTTGTTTGGGTTGTGTGTTGGTTTTAAAATGATTTTTTTTTTTTAATAAAATGTTACCTCCAGTTATAGAGACTTAAACTACTTTAAACCTTTGCTTCCCTGAAAATATCAACAGGTTTGTCTAAGCCAGGGATTTCAGTCACACACAGGAATTGAAAATTGTCTGCAAGATGTTTCTACTGACATCTGGAGGGCAAAATGTGCTCCAAAATCAGGCACTGGACAGCAAGCAAGAGAAGAACTGCCTCAGCACAGGGACCGGGGGGCTCTGAGGGTTTCAAAGAGAACAATTGCCTAAGAAACACAAGGGGCTTTATGTTTTACTACTCATCTCCCCTGCCCTGTAATTGTTTAATGTTAAGTCTTACTTTTATTTATGACAGCTCATTGAATTCCTCCTGAAAGGAAATAACAGGGCAGGTGTGAAGGCAAAGCAAGTCTGAAACCACCCCAGGAAATTGCAGAGCTGGAGAACAAAACCTCCCAAGGATGGCAAGCAATGAGCTGTGTCTGGAAAACCCTCAGGGATAATTCAAAACCAATCCTGACTGCAGATAGCTTCAGTGCCAAAGAGTCGTGCAGGCCATTCCAGAGAGCTCTCTGAACATGAAATGTTCCTGGGAAATGCCAGCAAAGCAAAGCCCCACAGCTGTTGGAACCCTGGGCACAGGGAATTTCAGACTTTCTGTGCTGACAGGGACTGAGCCTCAAAGATACCCTGCACGTGACCTGGGGCCTTGGGAAAGGCTTCCAAAGCTGAGTGACAGCACTGAGATTATAAATGTATAGTTAATTGGAAGTGTGTGATATCACAGGGTGAAAGATTTACAGTTTGGGATTTGGGGATATAGCAATATTTATGGAACAAGATGGAGAGTTTAGAGCATAATGTTCTTCTGCTTCTTCATAAGTTTGGGTTCATTTTGTGTGATCAGTTGAAAAAATCCACAGTGCAGAACATGGGTGATTAGTTACTGTGTTAGAAGTTAAAATTACNCAGAACATGGGTGATTAGTTATTGTGTTAGAAGTTAAAATTACCTAGTTAGCATCTCCTAATTGAGTAGTTTAAGCCTAAAGACCTTGAAGACAGAACTCTGTACTCCATTTTTGCCTTGTTAACTTAACGTGTAGAAGCACTCACAGCCAGTGAGGCTGTAACTGGGATAAAATTACAATAAACATCCAAGTCCAAAAACAAGAATCCTGCTTCTCTCACTTTAAATCCTGATCCTAAAATGAAAAACCTGGTAAAGCAAAGGAATTTGCCACACACAGCCTTGCTGCTCTGGTGGATGGCAAACAAAAGCCCCAGGAGAGCACCCCAGGATGTTTTCCCCTCAAATCTGGGCAGAGCTCTCACGTGTGGCAGGAGAGGGGATTGAAAGGCTGAGGTGTTTGCAAAATGTGGGCACTGAGAGGCCCAGGGCAGCCCTGCCTGGCCACCAGGCTGACCACAGGGCCAGGGCAGGGACTGAAGGCTGTGATGCCTCTCCCAGGACACAATTCCAGCCCCAGTTCTGTATGGAGTTACCCAGTTCTGCAGCCCTTGGACAGCACCTCCCTGCCCTGAGGAACAGCCCCTCTAAGCCAGGCTTTGTGTTCCAGTTCCCTGCTTTGTCCCTGGATGTTCCATCCCTCCACCTCCTGTCCTACCAAAAAGGGTTTTAGCACCAAAGCAATTCCAGCCAAGTGCCAAACACACTTTACAAAGGCTCATCCAGCTCCCTGAATTCTCCCCCTTGGGGCTACAGAACTTTCTGGTTCTTTAGCAGCACATTTTAACAGATTTTCCTAAGAAGTTTAGGGACAAGTCAGAAATTGAGTCATATCTGTTCCCTTAGATGATGAGCTGCTGCTCCTTTAAAACAAAATCATGACTGCCCTCACTGAAGAGGTATCTTATTTAAAATGTATATTCCTTAGTAATAGAGTCTCTATTATTTCAGCACAAAGTAAATATTCAGAAGACTCCATAAACATAATTCCAGCTTCCTTCTGAGTGGTTATCCATTAGGAGAAAAAAAATGAAGCCTCCAGTAAATCTCCCTTTAAGATTTCCACTCTGGTAAAGTAGATTTAAAAATAAAATAAGATTTTGTCAAAACCATGGTGTAAGGAACAGATCTCACAAGTAAAGAAATCACGAGTCATCTTTGGAATGTCTGACAGGGATGATAAAGTGTTTTTTCAGGAGTGAATCATCAGATCTGGGTGGTTTTTCTTGTTCTGGTTTGGTTTTTGGTAGGGTTTTTTTGGGTGGTTTGTCTTCTTTTGGGTTTTTTTTTTGTAAGGAAATAATTAATTTCCAAATTGTTGATCCACCATCTTGCTGGATTTTAATCAGCCCCCAGTAATGATGGAATTTGCTGCTGTTCTCAGACTCAAATTCTGCTCTCTGAAGCCATGAGGACCTTTTGGGTGCTCCATCCCATTCTCTTTTGGACATAATTCTCACAGAGCTCAAAGCCAGGTGAGCTGACAATGGAACCTGATCACAGAACAGAAAACCCTGTAGCCCTCCAAGCTGAATTATTGCTCCCTCTCCTGAGGGAATACTGGCAATAATGGCTTTTTTTCCTATTATGTTATTTTAGAAATGGGTTCCCTTTAAAATGAAAAAAAAAAATCATCCTCACAATGACTGAACATTTTCCCTATTTGAGCGTGGTATGTCTATTTTAATTTGTAATTTAAATTTGCAGGGAAAAATGCAGGAAGGCTGACATTCCACTCCAGTAATATATTCATGGAATTACAGACACATAGACAGCATTGTAAAATTTTATATACTCACCTTATAATTATTAAAATAGAATCTTCTTCACCAACAGGAGAAATACCCAATGCAACAAAAAAATGGAAGAAAAAAAATGCAGAAATTGCAGAGAAAAGGAGAAGTGAATATAATATAGATCTAAGGGGGAACTCTAGTATCTTTGTTATTTTTAGACCTCCATCTGGAAGGCACTGTACAGTGTGTATATAGCTTTTAAATAACAATATTATGACATTATAGACTTCCATGGCAGGGTAAAGGGGATGAGCTAATGCACACACTAATAGATGTGTTAGTGATAATGTCCTTACAAAATCTTATCTCAAAGCCCATTGTATCACTTTTTCCTCCCAAAGAGAAATCAGGTGTGTAACACACAGAGATCTACTGAGAACATCAACCAAGGTTCACTTGTGCACTGTGTTTTGAGGGTGGCTAAATAAAACCAGCTCTCCTAAGGCTGGTGGCTGCTTTTCACAGAGTAAAGGCAATTCTAGGACTTGAAACTCAAAATACAGGACTATCAGAATTATTAGTAATGTACATCATCAATATCTCACATCTGGTTTTAGGCATCATTAAAAATAACTTCACCCTAATTGCAGCACCCTTTAAAAGATAACAGCATTCAAAGTGAAACAACCTAGCAGTGCAAATGTCCTGCAATTAGCCTGGATAGTGCTCAGGATGTGAGAGCAATTTTGGAGCTCCATACATTACAAATGTACCAGCTCAGCTACATTATGTTGAGGCAATAATGTGCAATAATTAGATGAACCACCTGTGCTGCAGTTTCAGAAATGCAATGGAGATACCAACAGGAAATTGGGTTTGAAATGATGATTGACCAGGGCTCAACACGAAATTCCAACTTGCCTGCAGCACACCAGTGAATGCACCCTGACAAAAGGCACTGCCATGTGAAGGCAGGCCTGCAGTCTTTTAGGCCCAATATATTGTGGAAAAAATGGCCAGAGATGCTTTGTAGAAAGATGCCAAAGGTCACAGTACAAACCTGGCCAACACCCTGCCAATACACAAAACAGCTCCCTAAAATGATCTTTTCCCAAATTCCTGGAAGCACAAAAGCAGCCCACCTGAGGATGAGGAGATATTACAAAATCTATACCCCAAAACTGGTAACATCTTCTATCTGTAATAAGCTATAGAGACCAAACTCAGGTTTTGGGCAGCACAGCTCTGATCTGAGCACAGCTCTGAGCACCATGAAGGCAGCAGAAGTTGAAGCACAGGATGCAGGTGGGTGGCATTGTCCAGGGCACACGTGGTGAGCTCTGCAGAGCTGGCCCTCCACCTCTGCCACTGCACACCTGTGGTAGATCTTCAACTTGTCCTCTCACAGGTTAGTAAACTAAAAACATGCAGAAAATAAAATTATTTGAGGCAACTGAAATTCTGGCCTCTCACAGAATGACATAACTAAGATGGTATCAGCACTCTGAGCGTTGTTATTTTGGGGGTGTGGAACAGAGAATCTTATTTTCTCCTGCTAATGCCACAAGAAAAGGAGAAGTTTCATGGTTTGCTCTGGTACATCAAACCATAGGGTAAATATTGTCCTTGCAGGAAGGAAGCTAATTAAGTTTTCACACTTGACAGCCACAATTAAGAACTGTGGGCCAGTGTCTCTGTGCTGAGGTTGGGGGACTCAATTCTACCCCGTGTGCCCAGAACAGGATGGAACAGAAATCCTCCCTATCTACAAAATAACCATTTGGACCTCATGTCACTTCAATTAATCCCCTCCCAAGTCATACACTGCAACAGTGATTTTCATCTCTTTCCTTTCCATTCATTATGTATATATATTAAAATATTAAAGCCAATGTGCTTTACCTCAGTAAACAGTACTGTGGGAGAAAATTTTTCAAATAGAAGTGTTTCACAATAATTGCATGATAACAGTGTCAGCCCTGACAAAGAAAATTCAAATGGCCAAATGCAAATTAAGTTAGCCTTGCATATCGTTCATTACTACTCATGTAGTTGGTAAATGAATGCATGAATATCCTTTTTCTGCATGCAAAAGAAGTTCCTCTAACTTCAGCTACTGCATAAAGATGTAGCCAAAAACTCAGCTATCAATCTCTGGAAATGGAGGCCTTCCCATCTAGCAGGACATAGCTCATTAAAATAGAGCAGTTTTCAGATTCAGTGTGAATTAAAAAATAAATAAATTCAGAATGGTGAGTGACTTCCAACTCATACAAAATCCTCCCAGGTGACCTTGGCAGCCTCCTCCTGGAGCACTCTTTTAGATGGGCTGCTCACTGTGATGAATTCCTGGTTCTCAGAAAAGTTTTGTTTTATTTCTCAAAGTCTATTTCACTAAATTCAAGAAGGCTTTTGGATTTCCAAGGGCTTTTAGGAGGTTCAGAGGCAACTCTGCCAAAGCAGCTCCGAGAGAAAGAAGCTCCATAATAAACTGTGTGTGTGTGACCCTAGAGCTGGGTGCCTGCAGAGTCCTGTGATCAAATGGACAAAAACAACTTTAAAGAAACAAATATAAATAAATACAAATACACATGAAAATTTAAAATTAAATACAACTCTCAAAGTCCAGGGCTGGAGCAAGTGGCAGAGTTCTGCCCCTGTGTGGCACAAGGTCAGCTCTGTGGTACAACCTGGCAAATGCCATGAGGCTGCAGAAAAACCCTCAGGGCTTCCATGGAACTCCCATCACCATCTGTGGACAGTGGGTTTTTTACTGCAAAAGGCACAAAAATTTAGAATTTCCTATGTTTGGATCTTAGGGCAATTGGATGAGTAAAGTAACACCAGTGCTCGCTTTTAAAAATGCTGAAACTTGAAAAATATTCAGAAACTTTACAGGGAAAACTTTCCCCCTGCACTGAAATGCAGTCTGAAGCACACTAATAAAAGCAAATATAAAGGGGTACAGAACTGCCCTCAGCCTGGGTAAGTAATTAAATGCTTTAGATGGCCAACAAACTCAGAGGTAATTAGTCACAATTACACAGAACCATGACTTTCTGAAGGACATTTAGCACAATGTGCACATGGCTTTGCCATTTGATGGCACATTTTCACTTGTTCAGGAAGAATTCTTGTATTGGGAATTAAGAATACCTGAAATGTCAAAGAACAGGTTTAGGGAAAGCAGCAGCAGTAGATATGAAGCCCAGAGCTCACAATCCCATTTCTCTGTGTCTGTCGAGTTCACCAAACATTTATAAACACTTGACATGCTCCAGGTCAACACATGAACAATCTCCTGCATACCAAGATCAGAAAATCAATTTTAAAGACAACAAATCAATCTCCAGCACTTGCTTCAGAGAAGGGTGACACACCAACAGAGGTGAAAGCAATTACACAAATGCACAGAATTGTGGAATTTCTGTCTTTCTGTGCCCCCAGTCAGTGTCCTGAGGTGTCTCCTCACTCCTTGCCTGCTCAAAGGAATGTGGTGTCCACCTACAAACCTGGAGAATCCAGTCTGAGCAGGCTGGAGGCTGAAGCCTCTTTAGTCCCTTTTTGTCCACTTCTCCTCCATCCTGCTTGCAAGGAGAATTCCCCTGAAAACTCACAAAATTCAGGTTTGGGCTGCAAGGGGCCTTAAAAATCATCCATTTCCAACTCCCTGTCACGGGCAGAGACACCTCACCTTGTCAAGTAAAATCTCCCCATATTAAAGCTGTTTTTTCATGTCAGGCCACCAGAAAAATGTATTATCTGCCAACTCCTTTAATTACAAAAGCCATAAGACACAATGCAGACACAGTAAAAATAGATTATACCACAAATACCTATTTTTAAATAGCTTTGGGACTGTTTATGGAGCTCTCAGGACTCAGGTAACTTGCTGAGATTTGATTTGAATGGTGCCCATATTTATATTTAGAAATAAAAGCAAACTTAAATCTGCAATAATGCCATGATAGCAAAATGAGTGAATTTATTGTTGGTGCTCCTGTTTAGCTCTTGCTGGTACAGATGTGGGAATTTTGAAGCACTTGGGTCATGGGTGAGTCTCATTAGTTCTCAACACCTGACTGCAAGCAAAAATCCTGCATTCCACCAGTGAATAGCAAACATGCTTTTAAATACTCACCTCCTCAAACTGTTTGAAAAGATGGAGAAGTTTAAAATAAAAACTGATTTTTAAACTCAAGGCTAAATTTTTACAGTCCATTATGGATATTTCCAACTTCCTAACAGGGATTTAATGTCAAGGATCTGTTCCTCTGAAAGACATTTTATTGAGCACAAATTCAGTGCACCTCCCACACCTCCTTGCATTTTGACATGTCTGATATTCTCACCGATTCACAGATGCAAGCATATCAAAGCCCAGCTTATTTAGACAACTGTCACATGCAGAATGACTGACAATGCTTTCAGGAAAGCAAATTTGCTTTGACTGAAGGTTTTTATTTGAATGCGCTCCAGGTAAATGAGGATTGTGCTCCCAGAAATTCAACTAACCCTCCAGATTTTATTTAATATAATCGGTGCAAAGCTAAAATTAGTTTAGCAAGGTAGGCAAGCAAGAGTGAGTCTTTAAGCACAGCTGTATCTCCAAGCTGAAGACACAATATTCCTAAAATTATAACTTTTAATTAGAATTCTGATGCAATGTAAAATACCCACCTACTGAAACCCATATTTTAAATTAAAATGTCTGAATGCCATAAATTGGAAATGATTTCAAAAATCATTGAAAAATAGGCACATTATTACCACAACTCCTTTTCCTCTTGCAAAAGTTAAACAAGGAGTGAAAGCCTTTGGAGTGATGGCTCCCACCAAAGATCCAGATCAGATGCTGAGACAGAAGCAGGGAGCTCCATTGCCTCCCCTCCACTCTCAAGGTGTTCTCTTGGTATGGAAACAATGACAGAGCAGCAACTGATTTGATTTTGATGCAGGAATTAAAAACTAATCCAAAATGTGTGCTAAGAGAGCACAGGAAATCCTCAAGAAATACACTGAGATCTAAAGCAGAAGAACCTTCATGCCAGTCCCTTGCAGCACTGCATTCCACAGAAATAATGGCCCAGAGTTTGGATATCTGGGAGAGGGCACTGGTTATTAACATTCCTTAAAGAAATTAAATTCCATGGCAAAAAACTTTGAAACTGAATAGGAAGAACCTTAGCAGAACAGTTAGCTCTGTGCAGAAATTTGCTTAAGCTAATTTAGAGAAAAAATTATTCCTGAATTGGTCTTCTTTTAATAATTCCATAGCCCAGGGCCAGGAGAAAGGGCAGGGATTATTGTGCAGCAGTAGTGCTGGATGCAGATTTTAATGGCACCCTGTGATAAATGCCACCCAATGCTGTTCTTTATTATGCCAATATTGGCAAACTTGCAAAATGCAAGTGTATTTTTGGAAGAGGAAACAACATTTCTAGAAACTGATTTCTAATTATTATTTTATAGGCTCTATAAGCAAAGCAATCCACTGAAAGGACAATCTCTCTCCCTAAAATCCAGTGGCTAGAAACAATAAAGGTGGAGTAATGAGCTCAGGAGAGAGAAACCACACAATGATTTTGCACATGGAGAAGTCCACAGAAGGAAGAACACAAAAGAGCAGAATGAAATGTAAAACTAGAGGAGGGGGCAGGAGTTTATTATTATTTCTCCCCTGACCTGGTAACAAAACCATTTTTACTGGAGAAGTCTGGGGTTGTAACACAACCCATTAAAGTGGAGTTTTCCATTTGCAGGCTCAGCAAACACACAGATGTGAGATGGGTTTTGTTTTCCTGAGCCTGGCTGTGCATGTCACCAGTGGGTTTTCCCCCTGCAAGGCTGAGCAGTCCCCCTGTGTTCCAGAGGAACAGAGCACAACTCCCTTCCCTCTCCCCCTCTCCCCCAGCCTGAATCTGCCTGGAAATGTTTGACATGACCATGTGAGCACAAATATCCTGCAAGGCACAGCAGCAGCCTCTGTAAACAAGGCAAATGACACTCTTTTGGGCTGTAGTGATTTGGAGTTCTGTTAGCCAAATTAATTAATCCCTCCCAGGTCCAGCCCACTCACCCAAAGCCAGCAGGGAACTCACACAGGGGTTTTTTGGTTTGTTTCTTTTGCAAAGTTGTGGGGTTTGAGCCAAACTGATCAAAAATGCCACCAGCAGTGATACAACAGTTTGTTCCTTTTGAGTTAAATTTACTTTGTGAAACCACTGGAAGAAAATACACCAAAAGTTAAATTTCCATGATCTTCTGCTTGCAGCCACTGTCAGGGTGTGAAACCTCTCTAGTTTTAATTTGCACCATGAGAAGATGCAAGCAGAATAAGCAAGTTTGGAAAAAGACAGATCTAGAGCACAAACATGAAAAATGTACAGAAGTGAACTTAGTGTACAGCTGAGTGGTTCTGGGGGCATTTCCTTTGGGGTTTTTAGGGGTTTGGACAGGGTATTTTTGCCTTTCTGTAGGAGCTACCTGTTGCCAAGGAATTAGCAAAACTACAGAAAGTAAGCAAGCAGAAGTTGTTCTTTGCCCTTGCTAAACAACAACCACAACTGACACAGAAAAATGAGATCTGTGTCCAAACAGACAGAAGAAACCAGATTTTCCTCTCACATTATGAAGTGTAACCAAGACAAGTTCAAACCCAAAACTTTGCTGGACAAGTCTAACTTTGGAAATAGCAGCATTTATTTATTTATTTTTTTCCTTCTGAGTGACCCAAGCCCAGGCTGATTCCAGAGTTCAGCTCTAATAATGTAGAGACCCCTGCTCTGTGCCCTGCCCACAGACAGAATTATTCCTTTTGCTACAATGGCCAATCACAACCACATCACCCAGCAAGCCCAGAAATCCCCCAAACTCTCCTTTCCATGCCTTTTATTTCTTTTTTTCCCCCTTCCACTGAAGCAGAGGAGGCATGGAGTCAATTGTTTATTCCAATTTCACTGGCTGGAACTCTGCAGGACAGAGTGGCACCAAAGAGGGAACTGTCATTGTTCCTTTTCTGAAGGAGGGATGTGCAAGTTTGTAAATGTGGTCCCAGGTTTTTCCTGCTGTAGTTCACTGCTCAGAAATGTCACAGCCACATTTTTAGGCACCTCTTGGTGTGCAGACAATTTACTCAGGATGTCACATATGTTTCTAAACCACTTGAGAAAATGTAAATGAGATATTTGACTGGGACTAACATCTATTGCCTCCTATTCTCACCTTTTAGCTATCCCTGAAAATTTTATCCCATGGCCTTCTTCCCTTATAGAGCACTTACAGCTGGCCAGAGTTAGGAAAAGGAAGACCCAGTCTTTTCTCCAAAGTCAGTTCTCCAAAGTCAAGCAGCTCCTTAAATTTAAAAGCCAGGCCCCTCTGCAATATCAGCTGACTCAATGAAATTCCAAACACAGAAGTCAAAGTAACTACATAAACCAGAAGATCAGTCAAAGGGATTTTTAATCAGCTCTGTCCCCTCTTTTTGCTGAGGACTCCCTGGTTTTGACCCAGGTTCCACCATCTTCTTGGTTTTCTCAGCTGCAGCAGATTTTGTGCAGTCTCCTCTGGTCCCTGGGAAGCTTTGCTTTGTCACCACTTGGTGACAAATGTCTCCTCAAGTCACAACACAGACAGACCATCTCTCAAAATGATCCTTCTCAAGATAGGGAAAAAAGCAAATTTTGATCGAGGAGTTCTTTCACATCTGATCTGAGAGTAGAAACAAGCCCTGAATTAAGAATGATTCTGGAACTGTAGCAGAACTGACTTCATATATGAACAAATCAACTCATTTTTATTTGTTTCAGAAGATCATGCATATGGCAAATTAAAAATAATTATGCATTACCTTTGCTATTAAAGAGGGTAATAGAATTTGCTTTTTCTGTTTCTCTAAAAATAAAATCATCAGCCAACACGAACCTAACCCCAGCTCACTGAGGATGAGGTGGATAAATGTGGTTATTTATGACTCTCTTTTGCCAAACACATCCAAACCAGGCTTTTGATTTTATGTCAAATAACTTCAACTGCAGATTTTTAAGACTGCATTTTTTACTGTAGGACATGTTTCAAATGAAAAATTGCAAAACACAGTTACCATGAGCTTTGATGAAAAGTAAAAGCAGAGTAAATGCATTTCCCAAACTGTGTGCCACCAAATCTCATAAGCAGAGAAGTGAACCAAGGAAATGCTGCCACTGATGAACTTCCCAAATTTTCTCAAAACCAGCTTTGCAGGAAGAAGCAATTGCTCAGTAAACTGGACAAAGTTCAGTCCAATACTCTTGTCCTCAGGAAAATGAAGTTATCTTAATAATAAATTTTTACTTTTAATACTTTTTTACCCCAAATACTATGGGTTCCTACCAAAGCAGAACACACCCAGGAGCAGCCCTAGGAAATGATGAGCAGCTGAACACTCCAAGTCTTATTTGTTAAGAAGCAAATATTCCCCATGGCACCACCTACAATGAATGAATTACCCTTCCAGCTGTGGGAATGCTTAGTGCAAGGATGTTCAAATGCCATTTCAAACACAACAGGAGCACACAGGAACTGGAGTTAAAAACCCTTGAGCACACAGACCCTGCTGGGCTTCCCCAGGAGCTCGATGCCCACCAGCAGCCAATGGCTCCCAGGGAGAGCTGCTGGCAAATCTTTGGCCAACACCCCCAGGCCGGGGCTGGCAGGAGTTCCCTTACCTTGTGCCCGTGGCGTCCGTTTCCTGCGGTCCCGGAAAGCTGCTCCCGACTGCAAGGCCTCCAGCAGACTGTCCATCACTCCTGTCTCGTCACCCTCTGAGAGCAGCAGGGAGAGAGCAATCAGCACAAGGCAAGAGACTTTGGAAAGCAATCAAAGTCAAAGTGTTGCCATATTTCTGTGACAAGCGAGGGGCAGCCCCGTCCCAGTGCAGGGCTGCTGGCAGCGCCCTCTGCTCCGGGGAGATGCTCCATTTCCATCAGGAAAACTGATGCCAATCCCCCTGTCCTTTCCACTGGGAGATGCCATGCTGGGCATTATTGATGCCATCTTCAGCATGCAGACAGGCAGCTGCTGCTGAGACACCTGAAGGCTTTTCTGAAGTGGAAACAGGCCAATTTCATCACCAACACCCAACAGCAGAAAGTTCAATATTGCAGCACAGAGGAAATATTTTATATGCTGCCTCCCGACTTCATGATTCACTAAATCTTTGGGGAAAAGTTATCTATACAATCAAAAGTTATCTATCAATGGATGTCATTGTCATCTGATCAATGGATGGATGGTCTTCAGGTGACATCAGGAAAGAATGAACAGGGGATAATCATGCAGGGGAAGTCAATGGTATAACATTTCTTAACTGCTGAATTTTACTCATGCTAAATTTTTTTTTACTTTTTTCATATCCAAGCTAACTTGCAGCCTTTAAATTGCTGGACTTTACGGTGCATTATGGAAATCTGGGTAGGAAAATTACTTCTTTTTATACACTTGAGTCTTTACATTCCTTTGCATTTCAGTCTGTTAATAACAGTTGACAGCAGCATTCAGCAGCGTGAGAAATAGAGGTCAAAGAACTGAAAGGTTACAAAACTATTGATGAATGCCTCTTTCTGTTCCCATATCTGTGTTATAACCAAAAACTAAAATATAGGTTAGTCTCAGCAGGTAGGTGGACATTTCCTCCACATCTCCCAGACTCCAAACTAATATAAATTTCCCCATCTGGTAATGGGAAGATCATTACTTTATGCAAAAAAATGACATTATGGTAAAAAACTTGTGACTCACACAAAGTGCAGGAGGTTAAATGCACATTCAAGCTCTCAAATGTTCAAGTTTAAAAGCAGCCTATTAATGAATAAGCTGTTCTGTTACATTCAGATTTATGAGACTCAATGCAGCCCTGATGTAAGAGCACAACTAAAACAGCACCTGGTTCAAATTCCTACAAGCTGATCATTAGAGTAACTACTTGATTCCTTTAAATTGGACATCAACCTCACTTGCACCATTCCACACACAAAACATCCACAGAGCTCTCCAGGGTAGGGGGAAAGGGAGCAGAGCAAGTGCAGGAGCCAGCACAGCACCCTGAAATACCAGTTTTAATCACATTCTATCTAAAAGCCTGAAACAACAGAGCTCCCACAAAACAAATAAGCAAATTAGCTTCTCTCAATTCCCACTCACATACAAGGCCAGAATTTTCTCTAAACTGTACAACATAATTGTTTTTATTTGTGCTTCTTATCCAACCCATGCTTATTCATTGATCTGTTGTTGGCTCTGTATTAAATTTACCTTCAAAATCAAAGGTCTGTGAATACACTTTGTCCAAATTAATACACATCAAGTTGGTCTGAAACATTTAATGGCAGTGACTGCAGACCCAGAACTAGTTAATGTCCTAGAATATTTAATGTGTAGAAAAATTACAATATTCTTCGATCTTCATTAAAAGTAAGAGTTGGCAGAGTTTATTAAAAAAGACAAAAATCCTTCAATACTTCATGAATGTTTATGCAGCCTTCCACTTTTTTGCTGAGTGAGCTGCTCTACCTGCTAATTACTGCAACTGCCAAACCCCAGCCTGGTTTTGGGATGCCAGAATATACAACATAAAACACATAATTAAGGAAGCTGTAGGACAGAGTGATGAGATTTTTAACTCCTCAAAATAAAAGTCATTCAAGGTCTGATCTCAGCAGTGCATCTTAATCAAAGTCTTCAGGTGGTATTGGACGAAGAACTGCATTTTCAGGGAGCCTTGATTAAAATTAATATATAAAATTCAACAGAAATTTCTGCCTTTCCCTATAGTTCTTCACACACTACCAGCTACCTCCTCCATTTGTCTTTTTAATACCACCCACAGCAATTTATAGATGCAAATAAGAAACAAAGACAGAAATTGCCAGAAGTTTGAAAACTAAAAACTTATTTCCAACATTTCTGTCAGCAGAAATAAAATACATCATTATTATTTCTCTTTTAGATGCCTTTCATTGTACACAAGGACAGCAGTTTCATCTGGAACAAGTAATTTGCTTCCTCATTGTTTCTTCTCCAGGTTGGCCCCAAGCATTTAAGAGAGAGCAAATGTGTGGAGATATGCAAAAAAAAAAATTGGCAATTTTCTTTGATTGGCCTTAGCAAAGAGCCAGATTCACTGTAGGTATTAAAGAGGACTGCAAAGGCAAAAGGATTCTCCATCATTAATTGATGTGTTAACTATGAGCCCCATTTGTTTTAATTTGGATTTAGCACCAATTCTGTTGCAGCTTTGGTTTTGAGATCCAGACTCTGTGGGTTTTGGGGAGTTACAGAAATACTCCTGCAGGGCCCAGGGGTTAGACCAGTGCTGCTCAACACATTTGGGCCACTTTCAATGATAACAATAAAGACAAAACCAACTTCCTTCTCCCACAGAACAATATTATTGCTCCTGGCACTGCTGAAGAGATGCAACGTGCAGAAGAATTGGAATAACAAAATCAGCTGAAATAATGGAATGAGGGTGTGTAACTTCACAGGAGCTCCTCAACAGGGAATGCCCAAGAGCTCCAATCCATGGAGGTGACCAAAGAAACAACAACAGAACCCAGGATCCTGTGCTTCCAGGAGCAGGGGGGCACCAGCTGGATTACAGCACTCACAGCAGAGAAATCACATTTGGGAAAGCCTTTCATATAAACAGGGGCTGCATTCCAACAGCAAATGCCCAAGGCAGCACAATTCCTTCAGGCTGCACAAAGCAGGATGTGAGACAAGCCTTGGAACCTGGGCAGTCCCAAACTCATCCCAGCAGGAAAAGCTCCAGGGGCTGCACAGCACCAGGGTGTCCCTGCAAACAGCCTGCCAGCCAAAGCTGGCCCTGCTGGGGGCTCTGTCTGAGCTTGGTATGGGATTTGTCAGGCAGCAATGCTGACAAAAAGGATCCTAAACCGAACTTGAGGGTCCCTGTTCCAGCTGGGACTCCAGAAAGTGCTCCCCAGGTGAAGCCCCAGAGCCCAGCCAAGCCTGGTGCACCCCCAGTAAATCTCTTTTTCTCAGCCCAGCTCCACAGCTGGGAACGTGCTCCTGATCCTGGGTGTTCTCTGCCCTCCCTTGCTGTCTGCACTGGTTACTCCTGGAGTCCCCATATGTTTTGCTGGCACGTTTTTATTTTTGACTATTTTCCACATGCACTAGCAAAACATCTTGTACTCACCATTACAAAAATACTGATTGCAAAGTGGTCTAAGTTAATAAGAAGTTAATAATAAGTTAATACTGCACAGCCATTTGGGCAGGAATTTTACAGGAAAGTTTTCATAAATTTGGGCCCTGACTGAAAGAGTCCAGTCAAATACAACATTGGTAACACATGCTGCCTCCTGCTGCTCCAAAAGGTCTCAAAATTATGTTTCTATTCACATCTTGCACTACCCTGCTTTGCTTTGAACTTTTAAACACTTCTCAAAGTCTAATGTGTGTCCTGTAGAAACTTTTAAACAAGACTTTTTATTCATAACCAGTACCAGAATTTTTAATTGCAATATAGTCACTTAAAAAGGTCAGCTCTCAATGTCTTTGGGAAAGCGTGTTTTTGTGTTCTCCTCATATATTTGCATTTTATTCATTTGCTAAATTCGTTTTGCATGCATAATAAATATCTCCAGGAAGCAGTCCTGCTCTGCAGTTTGCAGCAGAGTGGTGTCTTGTGATTTTTATTTACTTTCCAATTAAAGGAGAATAAGTTGGGACAGTGTGATTGAGAAGTGAACCCCGAGCTCATGTCAGTTTACAAAACAAGGCAAACCCTTGCTCACACACCAATTAAGAGCATTGTTGATGATAAACCTGACCTCAGGCTTCAATTAATTAATAGAAGGAGAAAAAAAAAATCTGCTTTGTTGTACAGGCAGGCAATTGAAAACAACATTTGAAATGCACATTTTTTTATTTATTGGGAGAAAATCTCCCAATGGTCAAGGCCTGCTGTGGCTCCATTGAGATGCCCCTGGAGCCTCTTCCTGCAAGGGCCACACCTCAAACAGGCTGCAAAGTGAATTATCTGGAACAGATGGGAAGAGATTGCCTCTATGTGGGAAGGAAAAGATTGTGCAGCTCACCAAAAAACCCACCCCAAAAACCCCTCCCTAATGAGAGCTGTAAATAAAGCTCTGCTGCAGGTTCAGGACTGGAGCCACAGCCCTGAGCTCCTCCTGACTGCTGTGAGGAGCAGGTAATGAAGGCAGCACAAAATCATCAGTGCTTTTAGCAGGGTTCATGATTCCCCTCTAAAAGTTCCTTATAATTGAACAACTGCTCTAACATTTTAGGGGAAAAAAGGAGTTTTGGGAACACATTTAGAGGAAAGGGGAGTTCTTACACATTCATGACAACTTTTCACTTTCTTTTTTTTAATACTGGTGATGGTTTTGACTGGGATAAAGTTATTTTTTGCCACAGCAGCTGGTGTGGGCTGTGTTTTCGAACTGGAAACAGAGTTGATAATTCAGGGGTGTGTTCTTATCACTGAGCTGCCCTTCCACAGAGCCAAGGGTTTTTCTGCTCCTCACCCCATCCCACCCCGATTCCTGAGCCAGCCTTATACTAAAGCTGATCAATAATTATTTCTGAAATGCTTTTTAACACTGTAAGTTCTACAAAACATCAACTGTTACACAGCAGTTACAACAAAATAATGGCTAATAAATTCAAAATATAGAACAAAAGATAAACAAAATTATGGTTACCTTCAAAATTAACAACAGCACCTACTTTTTAAAACACAAATTTCTCTAAGGAAAGGCTGAATTTGCATAGGAAACTCCCTGAAATTACTTCCTGTTACTTTTCAGTAAATAGTCCCCAAGAAATCTACTTTTAAGTGAAAATAATCCAATTTTTCTTTCTTCCCTGCAATTATCCCAGTCACAGATTTGTCAGTCTAATAATTTTTCCCCCAATAAACTCCATCAGAAGGTGCCATATGGGCCATCTTCATTATCAAAGCCAAATTTTTCCAGAGCAAAACATTTAAAGGTGAGATTAAATTTCAAGCTGTAATTTTTTTCGAACTTCCTGTCCACACTCACATCTATTTGCATTTCTCCTGAGCTGTTTCTGACCCATTTAGCAGCAGTTCAGTGATTCTGACCCTCACCCCATTCTCAAGAAAGCTTTGAACTCCTGCACAAACAAAGTTTTTTAGCAATTCCTGCAGAATTGCTTTGAAGAGGAAAACTCAAAGCTCATCCTGGCTCTGTAGATGCTCACCTTTAGGCATAATGCAAAGCTCAATCCAGTTTTTGTCCTGTGAATATCAGGTTTCAGGAGGTGTGCAGCATATTCAAACAGACCATCGACATCAATATGAAAAATAATGACTTCCCCAAGGAACCTGGACATTTGCCTCATTGACATCCAGCACCACAAACTAATCAGCTTGAAAATGCAAATAAGAGCCAAGTTTTACCACTCCAGGTACCCCCTGCAATCAGCAGGCAACACAGAAATTCAAAAAGACATTTACAAAATAACATGTAACTCGTAATAAGCTTAGTATGGATTTCTGCTTATGCTAAAGGACGTGGAAGGAAGACAAACCAAGCAGAAAAGCACAGGATCATTAGAAAACTGCAGCAAAAGCAACCTCTGGAATGATGTCCTGCACCAGTGAGATGGAACAGCAGCTCAAGGAAACCCTGGCTCACACCAGTCTGAACCCAGAGCACACAAAATCCTATCTGGGGGTACTGGGGAAGGGACAGCAGGAATATCCATCCATCTCCAGCCCAGAGCTGCACTTGCATTATCTTCAGCTGCACTAGGGGAGAGTGCTGATATAGCTCCAAAACAATTAATTCTATCCTAATTGGGACTGAGAAAGCTCATTCTATCTTTTATCCCAACACTGGTAGTTAGAAGGTGATTTTAATTGCCATGGTAATCAGATATAATGAAGAGCAAAACTGTTTGTGATTAAATAACATTTGCACCAGAACTGCTGTCAGACACTTTGCAGCTCGCAGGAAGGTGAATTCTCCAGGCCTTTTCCTTCACACATGCACACACAAGCAATGCTGCAAGGATTTTGCAGATGTTGGATCAGATGGAAGTCATGAAAGGCTTCTCCTCCAAATTCATCTCCCCCAGGGACAAAGAACTGTTCATGATTCAAACTGTGAAACTTCAGATCTGTAGGTGTGTGCATAAGGCACAAACCTTCCTGTGCCTCCACACTTCACCAGCAAACCTGCACTTCTCACCTAGTGCTCACAACCTGGAGAACTTCTTGGAATATTCATCTTTATAGAGTTTTTTGGGTTTTTTAAATACATTTTTGTGTTTATCTTTAAATATTTCGGAATGTTCAGCAGGTTTTTAATCAGTTTACATGTGGTGCTTATGTGGCAGCTCAGTTACACAAAGCACAAAACCACCAAACTGAGTAAAGTCCTCTTCAAAATACTGGCCAAGTCTGAGTTACTTCATCTCTAGGAAATACTCAGAACAATTCTTGATTCTGGCCACACTGTGGTTTCCTACAGTTCCACCAAGAAACAGATATTAATTTTAAGTTAATTAATTATAACTAACCCCATCTGGATTCTCCAGTGACCACAAGAAAGTTGCCACTGAACAGTCAGAAAACAGGACAATACTTGTTACAGAACCACACCAGAAGCTGGAAAATGCAGGAACCAAACTGCTCTGACCTCAAAGGTTGCAGCACTGAGATCAAATTTGGCTCTGGGACATCCAGAGAAGGAGCTGGGAGAGGCTGAGGTTAAAATGAGCCTTTGGGTGAAAATCACCTCATCCAAGTGACAGCTTGAGAGGACATCTGCCTCCTTCCCCCAAGTCTGCTGTGTCACATTCACTTAGGCAAATTTACAGATTATTTATATAAGCAGCAATGAGCACACAGAAGTAGCTGCATCAAGAAAAAATCAGTTATTTGGCAAAAAGAATCGATTGAATATCAATGTCATGGAATCCAGTGGGGATGGAGGTTTAGCCCTCCTCCTAGCACAGCAGCAGAGTTGTAATATGTGAAATGGATGTTTTAGAATAGTTACAAATTGGGAAAAAATATCTTAGAAGTATTAAACTAACTTTTTATCACAGATTTACAAACATTAGTTATTTAAATGGCACTTTGGGTGCATTGGGCCACGTAAAGACATTCATATATTTGCATTTTCATTAAGGGAGGACTACAATGCAAAATTAAACTTTAGCTGTACCATTTAATGGGAAAAGACTTTCATGAGAGGAAGTCAAATGCTGCCAGTGCAGTGAAGCTCCTGTGCCACTGCTGAGAGTGGTGTCCCCTCAGCTGCTTGAAAAGGGAAGGGATGCAGAAAAATGAAGGTGTGCTCTCAGGATTGAGCTGAGGCAATTTCAGAAGCTGGAACTTCAAACTGAGAGCTGCAGCCCTTAACCCAGCCCAAGTCACTGATAACAGCATCCAAGTGGGCTTTGCACACTTGTCAACAGCTCCCAAACCCTGCTGGCATCTCAAGGCTGCATCAAGATCAACTCTCAGGCACTCTGGCAGAGGGAGGAGCATGAAGGGCAGCTCTTATCCCACTCACAGAAAAGTGCCTGTCCACATCAGCACAGACTTCTTTTTATCAGGTGGCAGATATTAAAGAAGTATTAATCACATACTGAAAGAATGGATCAGGAAAGTTTCATTAGAAACCTTCACTGGTTCAACTTCCTATAGAAAAGAAAATGCGTTTATGCATCCTCTGTGTTGAAATTTTACATTTTGTTTAGAGCTATACTGAAATTAGACTAATCTTTAAATGATCTGATAATCAAGTCTGTCATCTCTAGAGGAGAATTTCTGCTGCAGAATATCCCACACAGTGGCAGTGCCAGTTCAAGCAAGGCCAAAGATAACAGGATTTTTGGTACCATTGCAGCATTTTTCCCTGAGCAGGGCCTGTTAAATGGATAACAAGCACAGGTGTTTTTATAGCTGGGTCAGATTAGCAGATTAACACAAACTCATAGAAACTGAACAAAACACTGCAAGTCATCTCTTGCCTAAATCCAATTTTACCTCTACCTGCCTCCTGGAGTCAGGTAAAGAATAAAACCTTTTATTTTACAGCCTTCTGGAAATCTGCAGAGCATCAATATCAAGCCCACCCCATTCCTTCTGCTTTCTTCCTTCCTCTCTGGCAGAGAGGTCTCAAGTGAATTACAATATTCTCCCAGCTGACAAGCTCAACACATTGCTTTTTATCGTGCTGAAATGTCACTCTGTACTCAGGCTCCAAGCCCAACTAGATTTTCCAGCTCCTAATAGGACTTCTGGGAGAACATCCATCCTAACACAGACCCCCAAGCCCAAAAACAAAGACATTAATTGCCACAATACCTTCCTTATAGAGATGTTTACAGAATAAAATTCACAACAAAGCAAGGAAGACACTTCCTCTTGGAAGTCAATCCATAAGAAAAAATAATCAATGAAGTGCTACGAATGCAAAAAAGCCAATAATTCACAACAAAACACCTTGAAAGGAGCATTACACACATTAAGTGGCACAAATGGAATGACAGGAGCAGGTAGGCTGAAACAGAACAGAATTCTCCATTTTGAAAAGTGAACTTATTGCAGCTTAACAGTCAGCAAGCATTTCTCATATTGATCAGAAATAACCAATTTATTACTCCTGGTTTGGTTTTGCCTATTTTTAAGGAGAATCTCTCAGCCAAAAATGCTGCCTTACCTTTGTTCATATCAATCAACTGCTGCTTCTTCTTCTGTCTCTCCAGCCTCTCACGCTCAGCCTTCTCCTTGGCCAGCTTGGCTCTCTTGGTTTTCTCCTCCAATTCTCTTCTTTTGTTGTTTTCTTTTAATGCCTCCTGCATCAGAGGAAATGAATATGAGTGTTTGTTCACTGAGGAAAACCAAACCCACCTGGTTTGCACAGATACTGTGTTCACATGAAAAGAGAGGAGAAAAACTCCAGGGACTTGACCCAACACTTGGAGCATCCTCAGAAATCTTGGAAGGAACATAATGCACCACATTATTTGTACATGTGAGCATTATTGATCAGAGCAATGGAAACTGAAATAGCTTTGCATTTATGAGGAAGGCAAAAAAGAATTTTTTTTCAGCAGCAACCTGTTTGTGCTTTTCCCTATTAAGATTGCAAGTCTGCCTTAGACCTGTGCCATGCTCTTAGGAGGGATGAGTGGGGAGGAAGCCAAGTTTCCATTATGATGGAAATTCAATTACAAGAGGCTGAAGCTCAGGTTCTAGAATTTAAATACAATTCATCAAAAAGTTTTTGTTGAAATAGCCAGTCTGGATGACTAAAATATGGAAAACACAGGAGAAGAAACGGGAAATAGCTGAATTTTTAGATTATGACTAAAAAGTCTCCGAGGTAACAGGTTATACAAACTAGCAAATTAAAAATCCAAGACTCCCAAATACTTCCAAATACAGAATATTCTTTCAAGCAAGGGGCAGCACCTTTCAGTGTGCCATTTCAGGAGTTCCCTGAGCTCAAACCCCAATTTCAGCCCTGATTTGCAGACTCTGGACCCCAGGTGCCTCACTCCAAACTGCACCAACAGCTGCCCTCACTGCCCCATCACAGCCAGCTGCACCACAAACACCACAAACAGCTTTTCCTTCAGAAAAAGGGCAAACCCAAAGGCTCCTCCCTTCTGCTCTGGGACTCTCCTGTCTCTGCACGTTCGGTCACAGAGGTTTCATTTCACTGCAGCCCCCCAGGCTGCAATGGAAGGAAATCCCCCAGTCCTGGGGGAGAAAGCAAATCTGAACTGCCATGGGTGCACTGGTGGCTCACCAGCCATGGACACACTGGGATCACATCACAGATTCTGTCCCACTTTCCACCAGGACTGAACTAAACAAGCTCTAAAGTTGTTTTATCTGTAAATTCTCCTTAAGCCAAACTGTGAGAGTTCCATCTGAAGGAAGACTCTGTGCAATTTCAGACTGCACTTCATAAAATAATATGGATACCAACAGTGATTAAAAACCCAAAAACATTCAAAATAAAGGTTGAATCTTCTTGAAGAACAGCAAGATATCAAAATACTGATAACTCTGTGTGAGAGTGCCCCTTTTTATCTATCTCCACCCCTCCACCACCTGGAAAGGACTTGCTTGTTCTTACCCTGCACTTGGACTCTTCACCATCCCATATTTCTTATGCCATTTACTGCCATACATTCAGTCAGAGTTAGATGAAAGCTGGAAATAAATCATTGGCAAGAACATACTCCCACCTGCCATCAAAGTCAGTGCAGAAGGCAAAATAAATCCATATTCATCTATATTTATAAACATACTTGATGTTTGAATTAACATTGCTAACAAATCTGATCACAGCTCCTGAAAGCTGACTGATGATTAATGCAAATAAAGAGAAGTTTGACTCAGGTGTACAGTGGTTTCTACAGCATTTGCTCTGTCTGAATTACATCAACCCTTTCAGTTTCATTTTCTACACTTCTACTGCCAAGGGTTCTTTTTCTCTCTCGTGGCATGCTTTTATACTCCCCCAGACCTTTTCTCTCCCAAACACTGGAGTTGCAGTGGATTTCCTCTTAAAACAAAGCTATTCCAGATTAACTGGATTTTTTTCAGCTATCAAATGCCAGTGATCCCCTTTCTGTGTGGTTTTACAGGCCAAATTACCTCCAAAAGTAAAGATCAGTTTGAAGATTGAAAAAACCAGCTCTGTAATTGGCATTGCTTTTAAAAGAAGGAATAAAAATCAGCAGTTTTGTTAGTGCAATATAGCTCCACAGTGACAAAGAACTTACTGCTGTTCATAGGGAACTGATACACAACGGAATTTATTCTCCAATTAAAACTAAAGTAACCTAACAGTTATAAATCAGACAAAGAAGCAATCCTCTGGTAAGAATAAAAGCCTTCTCAACAGCTTTAGAAGACATTTTGAAAAGTACTCATCTAGATGCTGTCTGCTGAAAACATGTAAGTGCATGCAAAAAGAGAAATAATTTTCCAGTGAATCTCAGCAGACAGAAATATTTAAATGCACAAAACCCTTTTATTGATGTGCTTTTCATGACCCTCTGTTATTTTGGTTGGTGCATAAGGGCAAGCAGTTTTGCTAATTCAACAGCAAATTAAAAGTTAGAGAAAGTTTGAGCGTGGGTTTGCTTTGTTATAATAAAAACAAAACCGAATTATTGTCTCTCCTTGCAGAGAAATGGATTCAGCAAGGAATATTATCTCTTTTTAAGTGAGTTAGTTGAAGAAGCACATAGTTTGATGTTCCCCCTTGTGTTTATTAGGATTCACTGAAGTGCAGCTCTGGTACTCAGCACTGCCAGTTTACAGCTTGGCTTCCTTAAGAAGCAAATAAAAAATTAATGCATCCCTTGCATTCTGTACATATCTTAAGTTTTGACAGACAAACATATTCACACATCGACACGGTTGTAAATAGACTCTCGAAGGTAAATTATTAAAAACAAGAAGAAAGAAAACAAACTGTAATGCACAAATCTCCCCGGATATTAAAGATGCAGTTGGCTACAAAGTGGTCGTGCACCAATAATGAGGGCTGCCTGTGATCCCCCAGGCCTTCCCCAAATTTGCCTTGCAACTGCAAAATATGTCAGCTGAAGTTCCAGCAAAATAATCTGCTTCAGTGATAAATCATTAGGAACACCAAACTCAGATTAACTGGGAGTTAATCTACAGAAATTCCGAGTTAAAACACAGCAGATTGAGCAATCAGGTTACATGTAGGAGGGAGATCCTTCATGGGTGTTCCTTGGAGGATAACACATTTAAATACATTGTTATCCCTATGAAAATAATGGGAAAGAGATGTAAGGAGCTGGTATTAACCAGGAGCAGACAAATTGAATTTCCTGCAGGGTGGCTGTGGAGCAGAGGAGGAGTTTGGGACAGTGGCCCTTGGCTGGGACACAAATGACAGATTGAGGGCTTGGCAAGGGGAGCCAAGGCAGGGAGGGAGAGGGGTTTGCTGCTGGGATGCAAAACCACCTCAGGCTGGCCAGGCAGAAGAGGTTTGCAGTGTTTGTAAAGCCAACCCCACAAACCAGTGAAAGCTGCATGCTATCACCTAATTACTCAGCTGTGGAAGTTGGGGTGATTATTAAACAGCCCTGGAGTGGACAGGCTGGGGGCTGCTTGCCCAGCTCCCTTCAATCAATATTTGCAGAGCAGAATAAACACACACCCCTCATTCAGGGGACTGCTGACAGACACACAGAGCTGAAGTACACACACAAAAACAAAGCTGGCTCATTGTCTTCACAAAAAAACAGACAACTTGAAAACCCCAGGAAAATAAATGTTGTCTGTGTGGGTACAATCCTAAAAGAGAAACCAGTGCCCAGGGCAGACCAATTATTGCTTTGTTCCAAAAGCAATCTTTCTGGATCAAGGAAGAGACAAATCAATGTTCTGGCATGTCATCATGTGAGCACAATCCTTCAGACTTTTTACCAAAAATTCCTTCTAAGGTAAGTCTGTAAGAACTGTTCAAACAAGAGCCTGAATCCAGTAGAAAAAGTGAATTAATTTTTTTTTTTAATAGCAGGACCTTGAATGTGATGTGCTGAAAGGTTTCAAAGTTTCTGGGCAGAAATTCTCGACAGACTTTTTTAGAAGACACTGTGAGAATTACAGAGTGTAGCATATAAAGACATAATGTAATTAAATAACCAAATAAAAACGCCTGGGTTGGCAAGATTTTGCAGACTTCCTTTTGCAGACATGGTTGGTGGAAGGAAGCACTGCAGAGGGTGTGAGGCATTACCCTGCAAAGAAATAAATGTGAAAAAACCAACACTGAAGGGACACAGCTGCAATTTTTTCCTTGAGGTTTCTTACACCTCGCACTTGGTGCTTCCCTCTGTGTTCTGACAGGATTATCCACTTCCATTAGCCTGCCTGGATCTTCCCCCACGTGCTAAGCAAGCAAATAGGGGCTTAAGGAAGTGAATGAGCTGTAATTTACTCCAACATCAGCACGCTAAATGAGGCTGCAATAATGCAGTGATCAATCTGAAATCACAATTACGACAAATACGGAACCCAATTATCAAATTATCTGAACAGGATGTAGGAACAAACAGAATGATGAGACTGAGATTATACAGGTGAAACAAAAAGGTGGGGATTTTAGAGAAGCCAGGTTGGCTCTGACAAAGAGCTTTTCAGAAATGGTGAAGTTTTTATGTTGGCATCTGTAGCCTGCACACCTCAGCTGTGGAAGGGCCTCCCCTGGACTCACTCAGAGCAGCCAGTGCTGCACAAGAGCTTCTCAACAGCTTCAGTTCTGCTCAGCCCAAATCCCAAACCATGCCTTGCTTTCAGAGTGGAATGAGGATCCAGAGTCCTCGTTTAAATATTACAAACTAGCAAAGATAATGCCTGGGAATAATGACATTTCTCAGCTGGACTCACTGCTGCCAGCACTGAATATAAAACAAAAACCAAAAAAAAAGCATCTAAAGAAAACTTTTAAATTCTGTTCCTTCCAAGATTAGGAAATTTAACTTCATGGTTTCTTCTGGACCATGTTCTCCCCTCTAACTTTTGGAAATATTCCTCAATCAATGGCATCTCTACCCTAAAATATGGCATCCAGTGCTTTTGCCCCATCCACAAAGGCAACCACCTCAAGAGACAAAGAACTTAACTCAGAACAAACCCCCACCTCCATCCAGGCAGTGATTTCTGCAACACTGCACTTATGCCACCCTCGTGGTTTATGTCATGAATAAAGCACTTATCTAGCAGCACAAAGCCCTTGTAAATAAAGCTGAGGTCCTGCTCCTATGTGAATTCCAGCTCCAGAATCCTTTCCCAGCCAACACCTAATTCCTGATTTGTTCAGGATAATGAGGAAAATCTATTCTGCTCAGCACTAGCTGAATGTATCTACTCAGATGAGAATTGAGACAGCTCACAAAAGGTTTGTATTTTGGGTTTGGGGCAGGGGGAGCAAGGGCTTGCTGTATATTGCCTGTTAATAAGGACACTGCCTCTCTTCTGCTACCACCTCTTGGGAAATTTCGCTCAAGAAAATACTTCTTGCTCATTATTCTTTATTTTTTCCCAGCTTTGTGCCAGCTGGAAACTGTTATCTTTCAGGCTGCATTAAAGAACTGTTACTTTTTAGGGAGAAGGGATGAAATGTATTCCCAGACAAATAACCAGAGAGAACAATGAATAAATAGAGCCTTTCTTTTAAACCACTCCTGAATTACAAACTCAATTTATGAGTTTGAAAGCTGGGAATTTAGCCTGACTATACACAGTATTTCATAGTAAATCAGATGTTTATTATGTATTTATTTATGTATTGTATATTCATTGAGTGATATTGCTGCAGAAAACGACCTGCTGCATTCTGGGGACACTTCAAAAAATCCACCAAAAAAAAAAAAATCACTCCTGAGTCACAGAGCTTGAATCTTACTTTGAAGCAAGTTATAAACAAACAAATATGAAGAAGGAAAGGTCTTACAGGTGCATTTATACTCAGGACTGGGTCCACTGTGGTAAAAACTGTTTTGTATGAAGGCAACATCCCAGCAGTTCTGTGTCCTGTCTGGTTCAGGGCATCAATCTCACCAAATCTTGAAGCCCAGGGTAGTGGTCACCAATAAAAAGTGTCCAGCTGGCTGATCATTTAATGAGTCTCCTCATTTTGGGGAGATTTGCACTCTGGGGATGCTGCACTGCAGGGCACCCAGCAGCCATCAATCAATGGCAGTGCTGATCCAAAAGGACAATTTATTTCAGTGCTGTTTTCCCAAAGCCATCCCTCATTCTGCCAGCTGAGGAGTTACTCACATCTGCCTAAACACTGCCTGAAACTGGAATACAAGGCTCTAAGTACATTTAGAATGCACTCTAAGATTTAATTCCTTATTCAAAGAGCTGCATTTACACAAATGTGAGGAAGCAGTCACTGCTGATAAAGCTGTCTACCAGATTAAAAAAAATCACTCCACAAAACAGCCTCTCTGCATTTCATACAACTGTACCCACAAATCCCTTCTCCTGCTTCAAAACCAACTTTTTTGGACTCAAAATTCACCTTTAAGACCATGTGCATTAAAAGGAAGTCCACAGAGCAAACGAAATCTAAACCATTTAAAAACTGGGTGAAAATAGGGAAATGTTCCCATCTAGTGCTGAGGTGCTTATTTCATACAACTTCCACAGCACAATCAGATTGAAAGGAAGTTTATATCCATTCACAATGGAAATAAAGTTCATATCCATTTCCAAATGCAGGCATGACACATTTGGGGGGCAATTTTAAATCCTCTGCCACCAACACAAACAAACATTCAGAAGGTGACAGCCTGCAAACATCACAGGGTGAGACAGCAAGCAAAGGACACAAATGGAAAAGAACAAGCTGGCATCTTGCTCCAGGCAACTGATTAATCATTATTTGATAAGAGCCTGATCCTTTTGGGTTTGATGTTGTGGCAGGCTGCAGTTGTCCTCAAGGACAATCGAAATTTGTGTTTACTTTCAATGGAATAAAGGACCAAAAATCTAAAAAATATTTCTTCTTCAGAAGAGTCCTGAATATTAAAGAGATATTATTATCCAGTGGATCTTTAACTGCAAAAAGGAAAAAAGGAAACCCACAACAAACCACCCTTTTGGCTACTTTTTATTCAGTTTCTCTGCAGCTGTCAGCTCCAGGAGAATACACCTCTTTCTTTATTCTCCAGGCTTCAATTTGACTCGTGTTCCACTGGCAAAGGAAAATCCTCTGGAAATGCTTTACTTAATTCCTGAGATACTCCAGCAACCTGAAGAACTTTTGAACCCCTAAACTGAACTGGCTGATGGCACAGGAAAGGAGCTTTATTCAACAGCCAGCCACCAGCAAGAACAGGAATGATGAGCAGGACAAACATGAGCCTTCAATATTTGTAAAGTATTTGGGATTTTACTTCAGCCAATCACCAAAATACTGAGAGAAGTTGATGGGACCACTTAGGGAAAGCAGGAAGGAATTACAGCAATGTGACCTGGACAAATGTAACCTGTGTGCATGCTCTAGGGAATGTCTGGGCATGTCCTCTACCCTCACTTATCTGACTGCTCCTGAATTCTTATCAGTTCTCATTACTTTGACAAAGTAAATCCCACAGGTTAAAGGAATTTCAGCATTTCATTCTTTCTCTGGGGAAACTTCTTGCAAGCATCAAAATGTTGCAGAAAATCTTCATTCTTTTTTGTAAATTGTTTTGCCCCTTATAGAAAAATAAAAAATGCTTCACTGTGAACTTTTCATGTTCACTCTGGTCCACTAAAACTGATTCATGGCACTGCTAAAATATCCAAGTTGAATTAGAATTGGCTCAACCTTATGCACAGTGGAGTTGTCAAGTTACACACTGGAGGACAATATGACATGACCAAAATCTAAGTGATTCTGGAAATGTTCACCCAATTTCCTGCCAGGGAACAAAACACAAAATTAAGCATAACAGAAAAAAATAGAGAGACAAGGAAAGAATCAAAACTGGGTGAAGAAAAAGATCTAAGAAAAGAGATAACATTTTGCAGGTATTACTCACCAAAAACAGAGTTCTGAAGTTGCTCAGATCCCCAAAGAATTCTTCTATGCTTATTGCTTTGGGATCAAAGGTGAAGTACTCTCCCAAATTTTCATACAATTTTGTCATGTTGTTGTGCATGTTGGACAGTTTCTCATACTGCTCTCGGGCACTCTCAGCAAAGCTGTGAGGTTTAGTTAAGGAAAATGACTCCAGTGCAGCACAAATTAGGGAATCAAATAAAAGCACAGTAAATAAAGGAAGCAGAGTACACAAGGAAAGAGGTCTCAGTACAAAATGCAAAATGTGCAGGTGCTGTTCTGCTTTCAAATATGACATTTTTATGAATTACTATTAATAGTAATATTATTATTACCATTGTATTAATTTATGTTATTAATGTCTGCAAGTTCCAACACTTCCATTAAATGATCCCTTTCCAATGGTGAACATTTGCCACTGACAGACAATACAACTTGCCCCATAAAATTTTTAAATACCGTGGGCATTGTTATTTGAAGAGATGAACAATTTTATAAAATGAATTGTGTGTGTTTACACAGTGAAATTTCGTTTGCTGTGAGAATCTGTGACCTCACTGCTCAGGTGAAGCCATGTCCCCCACCTCCCACACATTTTTATATGTAAAATGTGCATAACTATCAATGACAAAATCATTCAGTGGGACATCTCATTTTCTTTGCCTTTTCTTACAAAATTCTTCTCTGTGGATTCTTTCCTACCCAGCCAGTTCATGCCTCAGGCTGCCTGTGTTAGGTTCACTTTTTTCAGGCACTGGAATTTCACCAAACTTACAAAAATGAAATATCCCCAAACAAACTGATAAACAGCTTTGAGAAATTATTAGTGAGAAAAACACGATGGAACAACAGAAGTCTTGTTGTTGTTTTTTTTTTTTCCTTAGGAAGTGTAGAAGCCTGGAAATGAGACTGAGATTGACTTTCATCCCAGCAGCCATCATTAGAAGTTTGACATAATGCTTTTAAATAGAAAAATGTGGTGCTTTTTTTTTTTCCCCTACATGAAAAAAAAACAACAACAAAAAAAATTAACAATTACTTTGCAAAGAGAGGAAGGGTGCAAGCTACTAAAGGAAATATTGCTTTGCCTCAAAGCAAGTGAGTTTTAGTCTGCTCTTTTCTTCTGTGGGGTTGTTTGGAGCCACAAAGTCACAAATCACTGGGAAAAACAGATCTGCTGCAGGATGAAAGCAGCTCTGCTGATGGAGAATCGTGGCTGATGAAAGTGTTTGCTGCACACATCAAACCCCAAGGATAAAGGACACGAGAGATGCCCTGAATCTCTGCAGCCTGGCTCCCCATGGCTTTTCCTTGTAGCAGCTCCTCCCCTGGGAATCCTGGTTGTTAACAGGGCACAGCTCTGCTCCAGCCTCTGCCCAGCCCTTCCCTCTCCTCTGAGAGCCTCCCTGGTGCCCCATTTTTAATTCTCACCACTCCTGACATCCCAGGCTCTCTGCAAAACAGCAACCAGCCTGCAAACTAAACAGGGCACAGGGACAGAGAAACCCTAAAAGAAAATCCATTTCTTTTTGAGATTAGGCTAAACCCAAAAGTGATCCTCCAGAGAACAGTCAGCAAATTGCAGAATAAAGCACAGGAATGCAGGAGGAAGTTCCATCCCCGAGGTTTCTGCAGCACTTGGATGCTGCTGAGTACCCAAAGGCTGTCACTGCACAAGCTACAGGCAAGCTGAAAACACCTTCCCTTGGACAGAGGCCAAATATTCCACCTGGGTTTGCCCATTGGAACTAATGGGAGAGGACAGAAGTAAGCATTTAAAAATTGGTTCTTAAAAGTATGATTGAAAACTTTATCAGTATCAATTTCTCCAAGCAATCCTCTCCACTAAAGCCTCAGTGGCCTCAGAGCAAAGCTAGTAAAGTTCATTTAGAAACAGAAACCAACACAGTGATGGTTATTAATTCATAGAATCAAGATTTTGGAACAATATCTGCCTTTATAGTGGAGTGGCAATACCTAATTCTCAGTTTATTGAAAACAAGTTTAACCTTGATTAGAATTTCAAGCTTGGGCTGTTGAGTCACTCATCTCAAGATAAACCTGGAACACTTCAGTCTTCAGTGACATTTAACTGCACAAAAGGAAATGAAAGTTTAATGGCAAGAATACATTAAATAGGTAATAATGGCACATTACTGAATTATTGAGCACAGCCTAAAAATTTTAGAAAAACATGAATTGCCTTAGAGTCAGCAGATTGCTGTCGTGAGCAACTCACCAAAAAGAACCACACACACATAAATGCACCAATTAATTTAGTGGTTCCTTTAAAAACAATCTTAGATAATATAAGACAAACCCCAAAATGACCAAAAAGTCTGAAAAGAAAGAAAAATACTTGGACAATTCCAGATTTGCAGGCAATTCTTGGAGATAGAGCTCCCAGTTCTCCACTGGTGTTGCACTCACAAAAGAAATAACAACAGCAAGCACCACAAAAACCCAGAACTGCCACTGAAAGGAGATCTTTTAAAGCACCACTCTGTAATTTCAACATTAGTATTTTTTATCCATTAAGTAGCAAACTGCAAGTAAGAAATCTCTTTAGCAGATGGCCTGCAGGACAAAGGGATGTCAGCAAGAAGGATAAAGAATGGGGTGAGCAAAGGGAGAATTGAGCATTTCAGCTGTGCCTCATCAAGGCAGAGCTGTAAAGACAAGAGTTCCCAGTCACAGACCATGCAATATTAACCAAAGTTCCTGCCACACTCCATGTGCTTCATCCAACCTTCCTACTTCTAAAATATTGGTAGTTTAAAAGAGCCCCTTGAAATGATTGAGCCAAGAGCCATTCCAGGGGGGCACAGCCAGATATGCCAACACCATTTCATGGCAAAAATTACTGAGGAATCTGAGGGATGTCAGCTTTGTGTAATAGCAGCTCTCAATTCCAACAGTTTTCCTGAAAAGAGCTTGAAGCTTCACCCAGTGCTCATTTAAAAACTCCAAACTTGGTTTCATTCTCTGCAAACCAAACCAAAATTCACAGATGTTTTCACTAGCAAGTTTAAAGGTGCTTGTTCAAGCAGGAGAGAGCACTTGATGCAGAAGCTTGTGTTTTCCACATGTCCTTGGATAGCATTGTAGAGCAGGATTCTGGCTTAAGGAACCACCAGGTTAAATATCTGTTTTAACTGCTTAGAAGAGAAAGTTTGAGTCAATGCTGTCATCTTTAATGAAGGCAGCACAAGAGCTCTTGGTTTCTAATCTCCCAGCTCATTCATAATAGAGCATTCTTTGAATTGAACTGTGGCAATGCAAACAGAACTTATTAACTGAAGACAGAAATTCAGCTTTAATAGCAGTAAGTCATTCCCACTGATAGCTCTATTTCCACCTGCTATCAGCATGTAAACACATGCTAACAATTTTATCACTCACACTCCATCCATAATGCATCTCTGTGACTGCACAGCAGCCAAGACTTCTGGAGCATACACAGATAATTATGAATCACAATTATATCCCTAATCTTTCCTTCCTGTTGGAAGCCTTTGCAAAAACAAAACCAAATAACAAAAAAAAAAAAAAAAATTGCAGGAATCTTCAGTGCAATACACTTCACTCTACCCAAATTAGAACCCAAAGAAACCAAGAGCCATAGCAGGAGCCCAGCTTTAGCTGTGTACACAAAATCATGTGCTGCTGAAAAGCTTCAAGATTCCCTAATAAAATACCCATAAAAAGCTCAGTGTGAGAATTTCTTCCTCATTACAAAGCAAATTATCTCATCATTCAGCATTTGACAGAAGAGCTCAGGAAAAAACCCAAACAAACCAAAGCACAAAAGAACAGTGGATTCTCAGCTATCTTTGAGCAAGGAGGGCTCTTCCCCCTCCTTTGATCCAGTAGGACCTGAAATTATCATTAACTATCAGAATTATGTGACACAACTTTGTAAAAAGACAGGATTTCAGTGGGTTTTGTGTTTGTGGAAATGAAGCACAGAAAGATCAGGGCCACCCAAAACCAACCCTGGCTGTGACCTGCTCCTTCTCCCAAAATCTCAGAATATCATAATTCCTGTTAATTAAGAGGAAGCTTTCTGACTTGTGCCTAAAATGCCATAAAACTTTCATCTCGGTAAACACTAAAAAAAATCCATCAGTGTTTGCTTCCTCCCAGCTCTAAGCAATCAATTCAGTTCCTAACTTTGCTGCATTCAAACTTCTCAATAATGAAAAGACAATTTCCATTGATTCCAGCACATTGCTATGCACAGGAGAAAGCTTTTGTCAACATCATTTCAATATCACTTTTTTATTTATATCTCTGTTAACGAGGATACAAAAATCACTGCTCAATTCTCTAAAAGTCCCAGAGGAAGTCTCTGGGTAAAAACTGATAAACAAGGGCCTACTCTATGAAATATTCAGTCCAAGGAGCAAAGCTCCACAGGCTGTCTTGAACTCTTTAATACTGGGAAAGTTGGCTCCAAGATTTAGGTGGCAAATCAGGAATTTCCTGTGGTAGCAAAAAGAAAACTTTACAAATAAATAAGAGCACTTGGCTCTCCAAAGAGAACACAGAAGGCAAAACTTCTAAAGCCAGGGGTACAGAGAAGGCAAGATCTTATCTTAAAAGAAAAAAGCACTCCAAAATTAGAGCTTGGCATTAACCTAAATTAACCTGAACCTCTTGTGGGTTTTACTATTCAAAGAAAAAGAAAGTTGCTGAACTCAGAATATTTTTCCCCATTATTTTAACAGAGAAATAATCCCTAAATTCCATACTGCCATTTTAAAGAGAGTTTTTAAAAGCTCTAAAACCACTGAAAGCAAATCAAACCTCCCACCCTGGCAAAAGCAACACTATTGCCATTGATGACATCACCTGAAGGTTGAAACTGCCTGACAACAAAAATCAGCTAGTTCTTAATTCTCCTTTGTGACATTTTGATTTTTAAATAACTTGAGACAGTATGAAGAGTGGTATTTGTAGCCTTTTTCCAAATTCAAATATCTTTTTTTATTTTGTGGTGGCAAACAATTAATCACTATTCCTGCATTAATTAGAAGGCAACACAGAGAACATGATAGTGAAGCATTTATCAGACAGAAAATGCTGCCAGAGTAATGGATTTGTAGCATCCCTTCCCTGGAGAACAATTAGATAAAAATCTCTTTAGATGAATAAAAACAAGAAGGAAAACAACAGAAATGCAGCTCGTACAAACCAAAAGCTGTTGTCAAATTTGTTTTGCATATTATATTCAAATTAGTTGTGACTGTTTCCAATCACACCAAGTGCTGACACACTCTGCCAACGAGGAAAACCCAGTTTTTAGGTGTTTCAGCAAAAGCCTGGTGGCCACTCCTAGAAATATTCGATTGGTTTTGGGTCCCACAATCAGATGCTTGAACCATAATTACAGCTCTGTGTGCCCTGAATCCTTCAGGGGAGCTGCAGCCACGCTCCCTCTCTTTGATCAGGCACCTTTCCCTCTCTCCTGGGTAATTTGGGGAGGGATGCTGGAGCTGTCACTGGCTCCTGCCTCAGTCAGGACATCTGATGGGGACCTCATCGAGAGAAAGGTTGTGGTAAAGGCTGGGGAAGGAAAATAAAAATACCCCCCTGCATTTTCAGGTTTCCTTTAGGGCTGCCATGGCAGAAATCCTCAATTTCTTGCTTTGAGAAATCTGAAAACTGCTGATTGTATAATGATTCAAGGGCCCAATGCTCCAGCTCAAGGAGGAAAAGGAATTTTATGGCACCTGAGGATAAAACCCCCATGGAATACCTTTATTCAAATTGAGATTTGAACGGAGTTTTCACAAACTCCAATGGATTTATTTTCCAGCTAAATGGTATTTTGAATAGCAGGTGCCTACATAAAACCACACATCAAACATGATTTGAGCAAAGTGGTGCATGTTCCCCCACTCCTCTTCCCCCTTCAGAAATGGTTCCACATTTCTGGGATTAATAACTTTTAATTATTAATAATTGAGCAGTTATTTGCTCAAAGCTCACACAAACAGCCTTGTCCCCAGTGACTGGGGTTAAACCAAGGAAAAGTCAGGAAAGGGGAGTTACCCCTCCAAATTCTATCTCAGACAACAGACACTTGAAAATCTCCCTAAACAACAGTTCTGGCCAGAGGGAAAAGCCAGGAACAGACTCACAGAGATCTGAAATCAAGGTTTGCTTTGCTCACAGGCACCTCTTGCTGCTCAGTGCCATCCTCCTCCCTCCAAAACACTTCAGCCTTTAAAAAGAAAGTTTCTACTTGGAGTGTGGAGGGCAAAAAGCAGCTCCATCAGCACCAACAGTTTTGCTAAAGCAGAATCTCAGGCCAGTTTGGTTTTGGTATCTAAAAGCTGCAGCTCCAGGGATTTATAGAGCCACTTGCCCTTCAATTTCTAATTTTAAAATAAGCATACAATAATTAGAGAATGAACTTCTAATGGATTATCACTCTCATAAAGCACAGTCCTTCACAAAAATATCTTTCAGTGATCTAGACAACTCGGTTTAATATAAATTTAAGGATGAAAGCCCAGTTTCCCTCAGGCAATGATTCACAATCAAGGAGCCATTAAATCTCTGTTACATGTACAGGAGTTCTGGCCATGGAGTTTGATTCTTTGGAATCTTTACCTGGTTTTTCCTGCTGTTTCCTTTTCCACGTGCTCTGCAGACTGCTGTCAGAAAGTTCTCTGTCCCCAGCCAGCCAACACTGGCTCTTTTCATCCTCTCCTCCTTCCCTGTCCCCAGTCCCCTCAGCTCTGCAGCACAATTTGAGGGGCAGTCTCAAGGTGCAGAACAGAGCAGAGCTCCCTCCTGGGGCACAGCCCCCTCCTCTTGGGATCCAACCAAAAATCCAGCAGAGATCTCAGATCTCAAGTCTGCAATTCAAAGCACAAAAGCCCACACTATCCAACAGACAGATTCTAGGTGTTCCAAGCCATAGAAATCAGAAAAATCAGCGACTGGCAGTTCTTGTTTGTCACACAGCCACAGCTCTGGCATGCCATGCTGTCACCACTTGGGACATTCACCAATTTCTTCCTTTTCCACCCACAATGGAATGTGCAGATTATCTGTACACTTATGCTCATGGAATTCTCACTACAACCCAACAGGAAAGAATCAATATAATCTTAGGTCTCCTCACATCAGGGCTTTCCTTCGTAAAAAAGAATGAAAATCTGAAGGTAGAAATAAAACTGCCAAAGAAAATTGATCCTGTCCTTTGCATAACACAGTTTTCATTTACAATGTGCTGAAGTTCTTCTATTTTAAACCATTAACTTCATGAAAACTCCTAGTCCAGACCAGTAAAAATACAAAGGATCATTTTCCAAAGGGATTTGTCTTTTTTTTTTTTTTACTGACATCAAATAGCTGTAAGAGAAATGAACATTGTGCAGTAAAACATGACACATTATTAGGTGCTTTTCAAATTCAATCCAAGCAAAGATTATACCTAAATAATCCCACAGTTATCACCTGGAACACTGGGAGCACTTTCACATTGCTTTAAGGTGGATCAAAGAGGAAAAAAAATAACAAAAAGAAATATTATGTGATAAGAAAGGGAATGGAAAGCTCTTTAAAAAGCACTGTTGAGTCTGTCAAGACAAGAGATTTAATTCTTTCTGTACACATCTGAACAAGGGGGAAACAAGGAGAGAAAAGCCCTTCAAAGAGCAACAGTAAGGAAACAAGAAATGATCCCAACCTCCCCTGAGAATGCAGCTGGACTGGGGGAATTCATCATCTGGGAAAGTTCACAAAGCTTTTATTGGACAGGACTGAGGGCATAGCAACACAAAGTTTTAAGTTAGTTCACAGATTCAATATTCCTATAAAAAATCCTGGGATTTTTCATGAAGATGACTAACACTTTTCTTTCTTTCTTTTTTTTGTCTCTGTCTGCTGCTTTTACTTCTCCTCCCCCCAGACCTGCTCACAGGTATTTCTGTGATCCCATCACCCTCCCAGCCTTATTTCTACTCTGTCCCACAATTTGCACCTGACTTTGGTGTAGGGCACCTGTACAGGCACAAAACCATGAAATAACTCTCTCACAACACCACCTCTGCACCACAAAATAAACAACACACCCTTAGCAAATATTCCAATTAATTAATTTTACTTTATGAGGAACATATTGTTAATACTGCAATTCCTACTGTGTTGACTTGCTGGATTTTTATCTCATAAAAAAAAGCAGACAGTGCACAATTTATCCTGCCATAAACCACAAGTCCATGACTGTTTTTCTCCATTACAGTGGGAAAAGCCTCTCCTGAGTTTTTCCTCACACCAGGAGGTCTTGATTCCTGATCCACGACCCTTCTGTGTTTTTCTTCTTTACATGTGAATTATTTACTGATTTTTTTTTTATCTGGCAATTTAGCTGATAGACTAAATTTTGTTACAGACTCTCTCTGGAGCAGGTAGATAAAAATGGGTTTCCCACCTGCCCCAAGTGATCCCTTATCCTGCTGAACATTTTGTTCCCTCTCATCGTGCTGTGCTCACACCCTGAAGGCAGCCTGGAGTCTGAGGCTGAGCTTGTCTCAAAGCAAATCAACAATTTGCACATTACTGGTCAAGCCCTGAATCACTGATTTACTGAGAGCTCCCCTTGGCTTTTATCATGTCCTGTTCAGAAAAGAATGGAACATCTCATGATCAATTCTGCAGGCCTGGGGAGAATCCTTCTCCCAACAATGAACATAAAGATATTAAAATACAGATATAATAAAGGGAATAAAGCCAGGTAGCAAGCAAAGTACTGTAAAAAAACTCATATTAGGATAAAAAGAAACATCTGGAATCTTGCCAGATGAGACCTGACCAATTTAAAGTTTTTCCAATTCCATTTTATCGAGCAAAATGCAGACCACATCAAATGAAACAATTCACATGAAATATCCAAACAGCGCGTCTGCTACTTGAAGGCTTGAAATAAAAACAGACCAACAATCCTTGGGATGCTTGGTGCAGCACAGAGGAAGATACAGAATTGCAGCAAACCCCAAGGAAAATGTCACATTTGGAGTGATTAAACCCCCCACACACAGAATCAGCCACATTTGCCCCAGGAAGCTTCACCAGGGCTGGCTAAAGCTGAGAAGAGGCTGTAAAACCAGGCAGGGCTTGAGGGCTGAAATGATGGGGTGGTGCTCTGGTTCAAGGCAAACCTGCTGCTCCTCACAGCCCACAGGAAGCCCTTGGAATTCCACCCTGACTTTTAAAGCTTTCAGACTGAACACAAGACAGACTGACAGTCCTTTCCACCGAGGTTTCTCACATGTCTCTTAGAATGTACTCAGAATAAACAAAGCAGAGGGCAGAAAACGAAGGCTGGAACTGCTGGAAGCTTAATTCTTCAGCCATCTCCCACCAAAGAAATGTTCATGTGATCCTGGCTCTCAGCAGGGAAACTGGACTTGACCAAGCAGAAGGAGATTAAAGTTGTTTTTCCACAAGGTTAAACTCATCTCTAATTGGGAAATATCTAATTCTACAAGGGTTACAGCTTAGTAACCATGCAGGCTCAGGGCACAAGGGTAAAGGAAGGAAAAGCATTTCCCTTTGAATGGCCAGTGTGAAAACCTGCACAGCAATTCTGAAATTAGCTTTGGAATGGGATCACGACAAATTGATTTTTTTTCCCCCACTAATTTAGAAAGATGATTATTTGGGACAATAATTAGCAAAATTGCCATTTACTGTATTGAATAACAAACCAAACACAACTGGTTCCAGTCATGACCAGAAAAGGAGAGGCATTCTATTAGAACTGCAAAATAATTTGCCTTTTTTCAGCACTGTATTTTTATGAGTTAACTTTATCCAAAGGTTCACAGCATTCACCTGCTGCACATCCCAGCAAACACAAGGGGGTAATGAGCTGCAGGTCTGGAATATTTATCTGCAGCAGAATCAGAACATTTAACCCCACCTTAATTCAATTTTATTTGTTGACCTTCATGACAAACATCCAGTCAAACCAAATGTGACACCAGCCATGCGAATATTTCCAAGCTCTTTTAGTGGAGGGATTAATTTTTTTTTTAATTCCAGGGTGAAAAATCAGGTGAGTGGAAGGATTTATAAATGCCAGAGGGCCACAGAGGACATTCCTCAGTGGAAATCAAATTGAATGGCAACAGTTCTATCATGACTGACACTGAACAACAAGCTCTCCAAATAAATGAACAAATAAACAAATTTCAGCTTCTGGGATTGTTTGTGTGAGTGTGGCTGGGCTGCTCAGGGCTGAGATTTCAGAAAGTGTTGCTGATGTTGTTCCCTTTAACTACAAGAGGTCCTGGCCATGTTTCTGACCCACTAATTATGTGATTTTCAAACTTTTAGCTATAAAAAGGCAGCTCTGCACAAACAGATCATTTTATGTGCTGGGGAGGCACACTCTCCAAAGACTAAACAGCTGTAAAAGTACATTTGAGCCCAACAACATCAAATCCTGGTGGTTTCTTCCCCTAGAGCTTAATAATGTCAATTGAATATAAGTAACTAAATATAGCCCAAATTGCTTGTAATCTGATTTTTAACTTGGCAGGGTCAGTTCTTCAATAGGATTCAAGCTGCTGAGATGCCACAAGCTTAAACAATTAGCAATGCAAAAGCAGAGAAGGAAAACTCTGTTTATTCACAGTGCCCTGAATTTTCGAAAAAAAAACCCCTCTGGTTTGGGAAAGAAAAGCAGATTATTTGTACAAACTAATTCTTCCTATCTCCCATCGCTGTGCTTTCAGCAGGGGGATTTTCTGGCAGTGCTGAGGACGTGCAGCAGCCCCTCAGATTCACTTCTCAGAATTACAAGCACGAGCAGTTAAATCAAGAGTGCCTGGGTTGCTTTGGCAGCCCCATTTAAATATCAGGCGAGCGCTCAGAGATAAAAGGTTTTGAAATGTAACCCCTCACAAGATGATCCACTGTCAATTCCCTTTCCAAAAGTGCATTTTAGGGAGTCTTTTCTTGCATTTGGGGCAACAGAAAATAATGCAAATCTGGGGCACGCAGACTCGGGGGCTGTCAAACAGCCAAGCAAATCACTGGGATCTCAAATCTAATACTCAAATCACCAATTTTGCTGTCTTAGAGCTACAAAGCCTTAGAACAGAGCACCCCAGACACAAAATTTACCCTACAGCACCCATGTGATACCTTCTCCTTTGCTCATGGTAACCAACTTGCATAAAACCCTAGAGAACAGGGGCTACAAAGTGGATATTGTGAAGAACATTGATTAACTTATCACCAATGAATTCAAATTGACACAAGTGTGTAGCAGGGCAAAAAAAAAAATTGTATTCCTGGAACTTAAATCCAGGCCCTGCTTCAAAAAGTTCCTTGAAACTTGTGCAATTTCTACATTAAAATTAATTGCAAAGCAGATGTACAGCATTATAAGGCTTATAACTATTGCTTAAAACATTTTCCATTGAAACAAAAAACTCATAAAACTAAAGATTCAACAGGAAAGAAATCATTAATTTCCTGTGCTGTGCCTTCAATAGGCACTGCAAAGTCTTTTTCTTCCACTTTTTAATGCTTTGGGAAGAAAGGATCAATGATTTGGGAATAAAGGATCAATAATTTGGGGACAAAGGATCAATGCTTCGGGGATAAAGGATCAATGTTTAGGGAATAAAGGATCAATGTTTAGGGGATAAAGGATCAGTGATTTGGGGATAAAGGATCAATGCTTAGGGAATAAAGGATCAATATTTAGGGGATGAAGGATCAGTGATTTGGGGATAAAGGATCAATGCTTAGGGAACATTTGCTCCCTCCCCAGAGGCTGCTCTGAGGGGCTCTGCAGCTCCCACCAGAGAATTCTCAGCTGATGTTTAATGCAGATTAAATCCTGAACATTCCCATGACACAAAAGTCCCCAGACTTGTCCCCAGATCGTTTCTGGCCCAGTGAAGTGCATCAAGGGAGGAAATAAAACCCCTCACATTGAGTTGTGAGGCTGGAATGGTTATTGGATAGAACTGGGAGCATAAATGCACATCAAGTGAGGATACATGCCTTTCAGGAAGGCAGCTTTTCTATTCCATAAAAAGGATTCTCTTCTAATGAATGGTGTTCCTTACTGGAAATTAAAATTAGTTCACAAATTGCTGCTGTTCCATTTAATGATAAGATGAATGCACAGTGCTTTGAATTTTTTTTATCAGCAGTAATTTTTGCTCTTTCATTCATCATTCCCTTAATTTTGCAATTCTTTAGAAATAAGCTTTTAATTCTTCACATGTATGCAATCAGTGAGCAAACCCACGTGGCAGCATTGATTGCTCTGGCAGGCAAAAGATTTCAATAAGTTCAGGAATGTTAATGTCTCTTATCAGGGTAAATGATCCTGCTGAAAAGCAGAAAAGCCCAGCAAGGTCTCTCTCCATGTGAGGATACACCAGCTCTTGCAGGACACATTGGAGAAATAAATTCATGTCAGGTATTTTGCAAAACATACACAGCCAAAGTTATTCTTGTCCAGGCAGCAGGGCAACAAAAAGCATGAAGCCAATGACCAAATACGTGCCCTGCTGCCCCTTGGAACAATGTGCAAAGCTCCTGGTTGTTTCTAGGAGAATACATTATTTTCTAGAGGAATAAACCTGTGTGTGTGTCTGTGTTGGAAGGGAGACAGAAGTGGTATTTATTATTCATGTATTTATAGCTCTAAATCAATATTAAACTTAACTCTGTACAAGTTGCCACTGGTTCCCTCTGAAATTGCTTCTCAATTCAGTTGTTTCTAATCTTTGTTAATAGCATTGATATTTCAGCTCCATTAATCTGAATACCCTCCTCAATCCTCAGCCAGACACCCACATTTTAACATCACAGAAATCAGGGCACACACCTACAGCAAGCAAACACAAAATTCAGAGTTCTGCACTTTGGAAGAGATCTGCAATTAGAGGCACAAACACTGAAATAAAACAGGGAGTGAAAGCCACTTTTGGCATAGTCTGTAATTGCTTTTCCAAACTGTGGAATCAGTGCTGCATGCAGCAGGGCTGATTATAAAATACCACCTAAAGCTGAATTCTTCACAAATTGATCTTCAGGTAAAATACAATTCCAGCCAAGGATCAGATCATGAAAAAGTTGTTTCAGGAATCACACATAAGTTATTTAATATAGCAAGAAATTTGCAGAAGGAGTATTTGAATGCCTTCATTTTCTTCAGCCACACTGCCCTGAGATGAGTAACTGTATGTGCTAAATAAAAAACTGATTAAGTGAAGTGAAAAATTATCTTGCTTAGAAATTGATAAAGAAAAAAAATCCAAAATGAAAATGCAGGTAGAATTTCTATTCATCTTCTTGTCACTCACAGTACCAAAAGATTATTTGTTAAAATAAAATAAAATAAAAAAAGTTAGAAAAATGAAAATTACTTAAATTGCTTGACAGAATTTGTTTCTGTATTTGAATATTAATTTCATGATTACAGATTCATATAATGAATGGAATTTTTCTTGTCACTGGCCTCCTACATGAGTCTGATACTCCAAGCAGTATCACTCTCACATCCACAGCTCCTGGTAAATAGCTTTGTTTGTGACAGGAATGAGAATCTATGCCTTGAATATTATAATTGCTGCATCCTAAAACTCTGCTGAGACATTTCTGAAACACTCAGAGAGATGTTCAGCCTGAAATTCTGTAACTTTCTAATCTCAGGACATGCCATCACCAACAAATCTTCAGGCAGCTGAGGAAATCAAAGAAATCCATACTGCAGACTAGGGTGTCATTTTTACACCCTCCAAAATTATTCTTCCATCTAATAAAAAATATGAGAGTGTGGAAAACCTTCAAATATTCAGTGATAAGCAGAAACAAACGTGATCAGTGGATCTCTGGGGTGATGACTTTCTGAAATAGAAACACATCCCTTATCAGGGCATCTATTCATTCTGCAAACACAACCCCCAGTGGAACCAGCTCCTTGCTTGCAGGTTTCTCTTTTCTGTCCAGCCCCCAAAGCCCCAGGGCTGATAAAAGCAGGCACAGGCCTGGGGGCAGTTCCAGGGGTTGGAATCTACCTGGGAATCAGCAGTGATGCTCTGAGGCCAGGCTGCCCAGGACCCTGGGAATAATTCATTTTCAAACATTTCACAGGCTCCTCCTCTTTCTGCCAATACAAGCAAACTTTAGTACAGATTGGTTTTTCACCCTTTTGCACTGTCAGGCAAACTGTTTCTTCTCTAAGAAATTCAGGTGATAAGCTGCAGAGAGGGAAATGTTCAATATTATCTACCTGGCTCTTTTTCTTCACCAAATCATCTGAGTGATGCTAATCATGTCTATTAGTAAACACAAAGGCAGCAAAATCAAAATGCAACTGAACAATAATTTCTGTCACCTGGAAAGCAGAGCTGTCCAACTTAACAAGAAAAAAACCAGAGGTGAAGATGGATGTCATAAATTGGTTGAATTTATGAACAGAAGTGAGGCCAACATGACAGAATTCAGCCTCTGAAGGGGTGACAAGGCACAGGACAGTCACAAGGCAATATTGAAAGTTCTCCTGGTGTGAAAGAATCCCAGGAAAATAATAATGAGCTTTGTTTAATAGCAGAAGTGATAAAAGTGATTACCAGCAGCAAGTCTCTTAGCTTGCACGTACGACAAGGTGAAAGGGAAGATGTAAGGAATAAGAAACAATTTTCCACTTAGTCAGGAGCTGTCTCCCTTAAGCTACTTTCCAGCAGCCTTGTCAGAAACTTAAAATAAATCCAAACAGAGGAGATGTTAAATATCTGCTTGTGAAATTCTGTCACTGACTCCACTCAGATGGCAAATCCTGCAAAACACTGGCTTTGCACAGACACAGCAGTGAGGAGAAATCTTCATTACATCCCTACCAAACGTGAGGAGCAGCTGAGAATGGATCTAAACATCCATCCCCTCCTTCTTCTCTCCTCTGAGAGGCCCCAAACCCCTTAATTTCTGTTGCAGCAGGACAGGAGAGGCACCACAGGAGCTGTCTGAGCCCCTGGAAATGCTCAGAATGCCCTGGGCTTGGCCGTGCACCACACTCCAAATGCTCCCACATTTCCACACAGAGCTGTGATTTGAGCATGGGAAATCCTTTTTTTTTTTTTTTAAAAAAGGGCTTTTTCTGAGTCTTTGCTGCATTTTTGTGAGCTTCTTGGATCTTCAGTAGATTTGTTACACTAAACTTTTGAACAGAGTGAAAGCTGGAGATCCAAAAGCAAGCCAGGCAGACATCACATCACTGTCCCACACAGATTCCACTGGGTGGTGTTTAAGGAATCCACAGTCTCGATTCTCTGCAGAAATTAAAGGACACAACACTTGGGAGTGAAAACAAATGCAAACATTCCTCTATAATGATGTTAAAAATGTAACTTAAAACCATTAACAAAATTAATCTGCCCTTCAAAAAAAAAAACAAAANGGCAGACATCACATCACTGTCCCACACAGATTCCACTGGTGGTGTTTAAGGAATCCACAGTCTCTATTCTCTGCAGAAATTAAAGGACACAACACTTGGGAGTGAAAACAAATGCAAACATTCCTCTATAATGATGTTAAAAATGTAACTTAAAACCATTAACAAAATTAATACTCTGCCCTTCAAAAAAAAAAAAAAAAACAAAAACAAAACACATCAGGAGCTAAAATTAAAAATACATCCACTTTTTGGTATTTTTCTAAAACTGATTCATTAATTCTTTCAGACAGAAAAAAGAAATCCCCATACTGAGTTTATGGCTGCTCACTGTAACTATTTCCTTCAGGAAAGCTGTCTGGGTGCCCCCCTGAAAATGTGATTATTGATGCTTTCAGTCCCCCCCAGGTCTCTGCCTGCCTACCTTCCCCACATCCACTGACACATTTTTCTCTGCTCTGGAAGAAATGCATGAAAAGAGACTTCCAACCTATTTGCAGGTGCTGCCAAGACTTGAGCAGAGGATCAGAAAGCTCAGAAAGCTCACATCAGCCCCCCAGTAGGATGTTCCAAAAGGATATGCTCATCTTCTCCACAAACTTATCGTGCTCATCCTGGGTTTTGGGGAAATTCTCAATGTCCTTCTCCAGCCGCTGGATCTGCTGGTTCATGGAGTCAAGGTTGCTCTTCAGAGTCTGGGCTGAAACTGAGGGCAAAAAAAATCCAGAGTTTAGAAAGCTTCCAGAAAGGGGATCAGAAGGGGAAAAAAACAATGCCAGTATAAATAGCCTGAAAGAAAAGGATTCCATTAAGTAGACTCATATTTTTCTGAGTTACTGCTCATAAAAATCTTTCCCTTCATAAAAATAAAGTGGAAATATCTACTGTAATATAGCAGATCATCATATTTAACATTGAAATGTCACCACTTAATTCTACCATTAGTTCAAATTATTCCATTTCTATTTAAATTTATGGTAAAATTCTCAATATTTCTAATATTATTATTTCTAATATTCTTTTAAATCTAATTCAAAGATTAAAAACTAACTGAAGTTCAAAGAGATTTCATCTCCTTAATGCATGTACTTGATTAAATGAATGATCTTATTAACACACATTTCTGTTACAGGAATGATTCAAAGAATAGACATGGGGGGAAAAAATGAAATATTGTTTCTTGTATTGAAATTACACTGAATTCTGGGGCCCAGAGCTCTGTTAATAGCAAAGGTAGGCCTGAAAAATAAAAGCTGCTGATAATCAAAAGGAAGTAAAGGACTCAGAGTACAGCATGCTAATTAAAATAAAAAGAGGGGACTGTAATGAACTGCTTGCTGTGTGACAAGCAATTCTAATGAAAAGCACTGTGATGCTAATTTGGATTAAACAAGCCCTAATTGACACATCCTGGGAGCAAAAAATGACAGCACCATTGAGAAGGTGAAGCAATCCCACACCACCAAGAAGTTCCAGACCTGGATGCAAAGTGACAGAGCCTCTGCAGAGAAATTCCTGCTCCAGCTGGAGAACTGAACCCAGCTGAGCTGGGAATGTTGACTTGGATGGCCCAATAATCCATGAGGCCCGTGGTCAGCCTCGTTTTTATCACAAAATGCAATTGCACAAGCACTTCCCTTCAGGCACAGCTGCCTTTTGCAGCCCAGCCTCTCTGCCAGGCTCTGCCTCCCCTTGCACAGCTCACAATTCAGAGCTCTGAAGCAAAAGCAGAGAATCCCAAGACTCCTTTCCCCCAGTGCAAACTCCTCTTTCTTAGGAGTTTTTATTAACTTTTGCTGGAAAGCCATTTGCCCAAAAGTTCCACTCAGTACTTGCTAAAGAACCGTTTATTTTTCTATTTGCTTGGTATTTAAAAAAAAAAAAATAAAGAGGTGGTGTGACTACATGAGATTAAAGAGTAAAAGGAAATGGAGTCACGATGGCCTGAAAACAGCAAATAGAAAATAAAAATCTGGTAAATAAAGAAGCTGTTCCCAGAAGAAAATCAATTTTCTCTTCTCTCTAAGTAACAACTCCCATCAGCCATAACACTGATTTCACGAGCGTGTTCAAATACATAAGGCACCAATAGAGCTGCCTTTATAGCAGCCATTATCTTGATTTTATTTTCAATTTTATCCATTTTATACTGGGTACCAAAGGAACTACTAATCATGTAATCCTAGAATTATAGTGGAAGTTTTTTAAGCTTAATTCAACTGGGGTGGGAATCTGTACTGACCACAGAATCCTTGTAGCTTTTAAATTCACATTTGAGAGTTAACCTTGAAATCAACCACTAAAACATTCTGGATAACACAAATTATCAAAGCTTTTAGATTATGGTTGCATTAGTTTAATCATTTGATATTATGATCAAAGCACACACTTTTGCTTGAACTGAAGAATTTGAATTACTGTAATATTTTTGTGGGCTGTGGTGAGAGGGACAAACAGCACTGAAGGAAAATGCTGGAACTGAAAAGTAAATGAGGAGCATGCAAATGGTCATTCTGCTCATAAAAAGAACAACAGCTGCTACACAAACAGGCAACACAACACCAAGTTTAACTGTTTGCAGCAATTTGAAACTATTTCAATGCATGACCACGTAGCAAAAGTTTATTTTTGTCTGGAACTGAAAAGTGCAAAGAAATTCAGCAAGCAATGACAAATAACTGTTAGGCTTTGTGATTAAGATGGATGGCAAGTGTTTTCAGGAACATCCTTGTATAAAACTGAGTTCAGAAAGGCCCAGATTAGGAACATACTGGCTTTGAAAGTAGGGAGGAACTCTCTCCAAGCAAGAGGGCTGCATCCTAAAGCTGTGCTCCCCATAATTAACTTCTGTATTCACACTCAATTAACAAAAAAATGTCAGAGAATATGCAATTCTGTTCACTTTTCTTTCCTCCCTAGCCCAGGCAAATGTACAAGTTTCTGTTCCAATAATTTATGAAGTTGTTGTTCTGCAAGACAAATTTCCAAAGACGACAGAACAGGGAACATATATATATAGACTATAATAAAATATCTGCATTTCCTCCCATAAACCCTTTTATTAGAGATTTACTACTTCAGTAATGTGCAAAGGAATCAACATGAATACCTTCTACTTTCAGGGAAATTCATGCAAATTTCTTCAAACTCTTGCAAGGTTTTAATTTATGAAAGCATAAATTCCACTTGCAGCACAAAGCCATTTCCTTGAAACCATTTCAAGATGCACACCCTGAACAGCCTGTGCCCTGCACTCCTCAAAGACAGAGGCTTGTTCCCCTGCCTTCTGCCCATCCCTCCACAGGAAAATCAGGCATTTAAGAGAACTGGTCTCAAAAATGGACATGAAAGGCAACATTTGGCCTTCAGAGGAAAGAGCTCTTACTGACAAAGCCTCTCTGGAGCAGCCATTCCCAATTATTCCACTTAATGCTGCAGCAAGGGAGAACAACCAACTCAATCCATTACATAAATAACTGATGTCAAGGTAGGAACATGAGGTGAGCACAGAAAATGAGGAAAACATGAGGAAACAAACCCCAGCATCAACAGCCAGCACAAAAAAAGCCCTGTTTGTAACCCCCAGACACTTGAGGATGAGCAGACCCCCCAAAAAAGCAACCTAAAGGATGCCTGGCCATTTATTTCCTTGTATTAGCAAAGATAAAAGCTTTGCCACATTTCCAAATTAAAACAAAGCAGGAAAGAAGCACCTCAGGCCCCCTCCCAGGACAACAGAGACTCCCACCCACAGGGGAAAGGCAGCACACAAAGAAGGGGGAAATCTGAGAATTCCAAAGTCAGGCAGATTTGCTGACACAGGGAATGATGAAGACAGAGTATAAATGAGTTCAGAAAGGAATGATGTGGATTCTTGGACAGCAGGTTCAGAAAGATGTCAAAAGGAAGAGGCAGGGATGGAATTTTTTAAGTCTCAGTGAACATGTGCAGGTGGTGGGAGAAAGGCCTGGAAGAACTGCAGTGTTCTCCCCTAAGAAAACCCCACAAAAATCCTAAAACCTATTTATAGACCAATCTTCAAGGCCAAAGAGAGGAAAAAAGGCAGCAAAATTTCTCAGTCTGTGCCAAATTGTGTCAATCTGGCCCTCAGTTCAGCCCTAAGGAAAGGCTGGTTTGCAGAGAGCACCTGCAATGTGAGGATCTCCAACCCTGGTGACAAAAGGATTTATGAGATCAAGAAAAAAGCCAATAGCAGAAGGTAAACTTGTGTTTCAACTCTCTACAGAATCAGTGTAACATAAAGGGCCAGCATGAGCAAGGTAAAGTGATGTGCAATAAAGTATTGTCCACATTATTCCTCAAGCACTCAGATCCATCAATATTGCCTCTGCAAAAATACTGACTGCAACTTAATCATGCATCATTAAATCTTGGACTGATTAAAAGATTATTTTGTATATTATTGTTTAATCACAGTAGAAAATCACAGCCACTGAAGAGATGGCACGATATTGTTCTGACATGGAAGGTAATTTCCTTCACCTTATTATTTTCCTTATACTAATTGCTCCTCTGGAAAAAAAAACCCCTGCAACCAATCCTATCCAGTCATTTTGGAGAAAGCAGTTGCACAGTCTGCACGCTAAGGAAGGCTTAGGGAGTGTCTGCTAGAGCAGTTGAGTCCCAGAAAAATGCTCCCAGCATTAATCTCATGTTGATGGCGAGCACGAGCTGCTCCCTGTAGCCAAGCTGAGCATTTTCTATTTACATCAACAGTACCAGAGGTCAGACTAATCCCTTCTAAAATAAGATTGCAGCAGACTGAGAGTCCTCCCAACAACAAGAGGTAAAATGATACATTTTGATTAGGTGCAGTGCCTCTTGCATAAGAAATTTAAATGGTCTCTGATCATGATGCAGAACTGGGATGGCCATGTCCACAGCTGAAGGGAAAGCCAGCAACATAAATTACTTCAGTAAGCAAAAGCAAGTCTGTAGGAAGCAAATGAACTCATGGATTTTTAAGTCTAGACAGTATTTGTACCATAACTACATTGTAAGCATACTAATGACTATTTATTTCTCATGGCCCGAGGGCAGATGGGAAGAGCCTCTCACCAAGGAATGAAAGGCAGTTTGGAGGGAAATGGGTGAGCAAGGACTTAATCTGCAGGAATTACAAGCATTGATTACTCAGTTCATACCCAGTAAGTTTCTGTTTGCTGAGACAATAAATGTTTAAACACCTCAGGGTCACAGGGGGAGAACAGCTCCCACCTTACCCAGCCAGAGCAGTCTCCATCCTCCTCTTCCAAAAGCTGGGAAAGATTTCTGACACCAAGGCCTGGTGCTTAACAACCACTCCATCATGCAGAAGAGACTTTTTCCCTGACAGAATCTTCCCTGCACCTTTCCAAGGTGAGGAGTAAGAGCAGGTCTGCCCAAATGGCAATGTTTTGTTCATATCCTATAACCATGTACTGCAACTTCATCTGAGGAAGCTTCCAAGCAGAACTTTTAACAGATTTCACTCGTGGATGTGCATTTGCACTTTTGATTTGCATGCTGGGATTTCCCTGCCTCTGCCTCTCAGCTGCTGCTCCCAGGAGGGGGAAGGAGGCAGGGACAGCTCTGCTCCACCTTTGCAGCCTCCCACAGGAACCCCCTGGCCTTGGCAAACAAAGCTGCAGCACTTGGGCTTTGCTGTCACTATCCTGCCCACCTGCAATAGGGCTCAGGCACAATCTTAATGTAAAAGCTCTTTGTAACTCCTGGGTTGGAGTTTAATCAGGGATTCAGGCTCTGTGTGCCACCCTTCTGCTCTCCCTCAAGCCTTTCCCCCCTGACCTTCCACATTCACCTCACTAAACAGAAAATACTATCAGCTTTTTAGTTGGAGTGACTTTTCATATGACAACTACAAATCTTTGAGCAAACAGATGTCCCAATTTTAGCAAAATATCCAGGAGCACTGGAGCTGAGGGGTGAGAGCAGCTCTGCAATCAGCAGTGTGGGATATCACCTCCAGAGCTCTCCAGAAACTCGCCCTACTTTGATGTTGATTTAATTACAAATGTCTTTCAAGATCTCCGAAGTTGAGTTTATTTTTAAAAGAGAGCTCATAATTACAAAATCAGGATGTATTAAATGAGCATGCTGAAGCAGAACTGCTGGCAGGGGTGTAAGGCAAATTGCAAATGAGGCAGAGGAGACAAACACCAAGTGAGGGATGCACAGAGAGGGAGCAAAGCTGCAGTCACACAGCCTGCTGCTGGTATCAAAACCCAGAGATGTTGGGCAACTTCACCCAGCTGAAGCCTGGCCTTCCTCACTGCCTGAGCCACTCCCAGAGGTGCCACGACCTTCCTCAGCCATCCGAGTGCAAATCCCACCACAGACATGCAGGAGAAGAAAGAACAAAATGCCATTTTGTAGCTTTTGCCTCTCTCTAGAGGCTTGCATTAAGGAATTCTAAATGGATTACACAACTTAAGACATTTAAAGCAATCTTCACTTCTGAATTGGTTTAACTACAGCCAGAAATTCTTAAATGCTTTAATTTCTTTAATAAGCAACAGCCCATGAGAGTCATTTGGACTGTTCTTTCATTTTGCCCTTGATACTTCCACTTCAGGGAGAGGAGCAGAGCCTTAAAATGCAAGCCCTACAGAAAGCTGCTTAATGGAGATTCCAAATTATAACTTCAAAATGCAGCTCCAAATGCAGAATAACCACAGTTCTGTCCAGCATTTCTTACACACAGACAGCAACTAAACCAATCCTCAGAGCCTTCACAGGCTGGGAGAATTCTCAAAGCAATTTGGCAGAGTGTAAGGCAACCCAGAATCTTAGTGAGGCTCCAAAAGGATCTCAGAGAAATCCTTGCTTGGAGTGCCTGGGAGGTTTCTGCCTTCCACACTCCTGGGCCAGATTGGGTAAAATCTGTTTCAGCAATTTCAGCTGTGCAAGGTGGGAGTGCTGCAGATCTCTTTGCTAAAACACTAATTTTTTTCTGCTGCAACAAACTATAAAACTTTTGTGTGACAGAAAAACGGCTGCTGCTTATGAGCATGTTTTAAACTGCTGTACTTCAAAGTGACAGTGGCACAGGATGTTTTAAAAGATTTCCCCCATTCTAAAATGATGCCATTAAATCACAGTGAAGTACCTGTATAAAATCTCAAAATTAATATTTTATTACAGTATCTGTAATAAAAAGTACACAGACATTTGCATTCCCCAGTGTTTCTGATTGCTAATGCCCTTTCTAGAGATGCCTCAGCCATCAGAACCATATGCTTGCCAATTAATGAAATAAATTTCAATGTCCACAGGAGTGACAAATCTGTGCTGGTGCTATTGGTATTTTTTTAGTCCACTGCACAGACCTAATTCACCCCCACAAGGCACCTTTCACTTGATTTTACTTTCAACAACACTTTAGAAGAATTATCAAGTGGCACACACATCAGGCAAAGAATTCAGTGTGTTAAGTGCTCAAAAAAAGATCTCATTACTACTGGAAGAGACTAAAAAATACAGATATTTCTCTTATATATACATACATAGCACTTTCAGAGTTAATCTCAATTTGCTGTGACTCTGCACAGCTCAGTGGCTGCCACTGCTGGTAATGTGATATTCAACAGATAAAGGCATAGCTAGGGTTTATTTTGATGTTTTATTATTTACAGGCACAATGTTTAAATCACAAACTGGGATGTGAAACTGTTGCCCTTAATATCTAAAATTAAGTTGCTGTTATAAAATACACAGCTAACTTATTTTAATCATCTTAATTTTGTGTGTTATCTATTTCACTTTTACAATTTCTGAGAGGCTTGACACTCAGCAGAGCCTCAACCTCAAAAATTTATTTTCTGAGTGATTCCAAACTATACTTTTAACCATGTGGCTGTCTAGAAATATCTGATTTTTAAGGTACCTCTTGTTTCTGTCTGGAAATTTCACTGAAGCCCAAAATGAGATGGAATTTTTCAGGTATTTAATAAAAACCTGGGTTTAAAAAGTGGTAAGAGCAAAGACCATGAAAAGCAGCAAATGGGATAACAAGTGAAGGGAAGAAGGCAGGAATGTGCCAACAGGGTCCCCTGGTTCCAAGGGACAAGGGAAAGAGCTGGGGAAAAGGGGAAAAGGAAGGGGAAAAGGAAAGGAAAAGGAAGGGGAAAAGGAGGGGGAAAGGAGGGGGAAAGGAAGGGAAAAGGAAGGGGAAAAGGAAAGGAAAAGGAAGGGGAAAAGGAGGGGGAAAGGAGGGGGAAAGGAAGGGAAAAGGAAGGGGAAAAGGAAAGGAAAAGGAAGGGGAAAAGGAGGGGGAAAGGAGGGGGAAAGGAAGGGAAAAGGAAGGGGAAAAGGAAAGGAAAAGGAAGGGGAAAAGGAGGGGGAAAGGAGGGGGAAAGGAAGGGAAAAGGAAGGGGAAAAGGAAAGGAAAAGGAAGGGGAAAAGGAGGGGGAAAGGAGGGGGAAAGGAAGGGAAAAGGAAGGGGAAAAGGAAAGGAAAAGGAAGGGGAAAAGGAGGGGGAAAGGAGGGGGAAAGGAAGGGAAAAGGAAGGGGAAAAGGAAAGGAAAAGGAAGGGGAAAAGGAGGGGGAAAGGAGGGGGAAAGGAAGGGAAAAGGAAGGGGAAAAGGAAAGGAAAAGGAAGGGGAAAAGGAGGGGGAAAGGAGGGGGAAAGGAAGGGAAAAGGAAGGGGAAAAGGAAAGGAAAAGGAAGGGGAAAAGGAGGGGGAAAGGAGGGGGAAAGGAAGGGAAAAGGAAGGGGAAAAGGAAAGGAAAAGGAAGGGGAAAAGGAGGGGGAAAGGAGGGGGAAAGGAAGGGAAAAGGAAGGGGAAAAGGAAAGGAAAAGGAAGGGGAAAAGGAGGGGGAAAGGAGGGGGAAAGGAAGGGAAAAGGAAGGGGAAAAGGAAAGGAAAAGGAAGGGGAAAAGGAGGGGGAAAGGAGGGGGAAAGGAAGGGAAAAGGAAGGGGAAAAGGAAAGGAAAAGGAAGGGGAAAAGGAGGGGGAAAGGAGGGGGAAAGGAAGGGAAAAGGAAGGGGAAAGGAAGGGAAAAGGAAATCACTGACATCAACCAATGCACTTTGCCACAGCCTTGTGAGTTTTGATTGGTTTTCCTTTCCCAGCCTTGCTCCCAGGAAGAAGAAATGCTTTTCCAATGATCTCTTAGTAATTAATCACTTTGACCTTTGCTTGTATTTTCCAGAATAAAACTGTTCCCTAATTTATTTTTACTTTTCATAAACCTGCAGGTTGATCTTCCATCTTTAAAAAGATCAACTATTTTATTATACCTAATATCAGATTATTGAAGATTTTAGTACATGCCTGGGCAGTTCATCTAATCCCATTGACCTTTTCATATTAAAATCCAGTTTTATGCTTTATCTGCTCTTTGTTTAAAAAACAAAAACAAAACCAAAACCAGCCGTTGTTCAGATGCTGGTTCTTTATTCTCATATGAAAATTAAGCTGAACAGGATTTTTATGTTTTTTTACATGGAACTGAGATTATGCAGCCAAGATTGAAAAGAAGTTGCAGATGCCAAATGTAGCATTTGGGAGGTTATGCACAGTCCAAACTACAAGGCTGCCTCCTGACTAAAAATTCCCAGCATCCATGTCAGGCAGTGACACTCACCTGCCTGGCTCATATTTCCTAATTTCAAATTCAAGCAGAGATAATATTTGCTGGTAGATTTCTTCCCTATTTTATAAATAACTGATGCCAGCATCCTCATATCCAGGCAATTTATTCCAAAAGAGGATTCCCACAGGAAAAATAAACCCAACTGTCTGTCCCCAAAACCACTGGTTTATAAAGCACCAAACAATAAAGAGGAAGTGCAAAGCTCCTCCACACAAAGCACTTCAACTTCCTGCACAGAAAAAGCACCACGTGTGCCAGAGCAGATGAACATTACAATTTACAAACCCCCAGAAGGACCATGGGGAACACTTGAAGCAACTTGCACAAATCAGGTTTATTCTGCCAAAATCTGCCTTGCTCCAGGAAGCAGAGAAGGGCTGAAAGAGAAGTTTTGGTCATTAAAAATGAGCAGTAATTTATGCTCTGCGAGAAGTCAGTGCTGTTTATAGGAAATGCAGCTTTTATCTTACAGAATGAAACAAATTGAACTGCAGTCAAATCTTTTCCATATGTATTCTAAGCATCAGAATTAGTAGAAGCTTTGCTCCCATTAATGTACTTTCTCTGTTTAGGATGCTACAGCTTAACTAAACTTTACAGACTCTTTCAGTTTAATTCCTGAAGTCAACTCACAGAACATCAGAAGCTTTGAATCAAACTGTAAAAATCTCAAAGCTGCAAGGTCAAGTGTCAGCCACAGAAGAAAATTCATAAAAGATCATCAAAAGTGTCTGGTAAACCAGAAGACTTCACAAAGAAAGGAAGAAAAAGATTAAAAGTCACCTCGAGAAAAGAATTATCAAGTGGTAGAAAACATTTTTGGAATTTAGATAAGATGCCAAACTGCTACTTGCATAAATAACTTAATTAATATGTCAGTCTACAGAATGCCAGAATATCCTGAGCTGGAAAGGACCCCCAAGGACCACTGAGTCCAGCTCCTGGCCCTGCTCAGACACCCAAAAATCCCAGATCAGTCCCATGGTGTCCACAGACACTCAGGCCAAGGAACCCTCCTGCAGCAAAGTGAGGCAGGGACACATTTAATCAGCACAAAGAAAAACACAGGTCATGTGCAGAAAAAACCCTGGGAAGGTGCAGGCAAAGTGTGAGAAACAGCAAAAAAAGTGTGATAAAGACAGACACAGCAAAGTGAAGTGGCAAAGTTGGGTTTGATGGATGAACTATTCCCCAGGTCCTTGGGGAAACAGAGTTCTGCTCTCAGCAGACAGTTACAGACAGAAGAACACAACCTGAAAGCAAATGATGCCTAATTAATAAAGCATCAGCCTAACAGCTAATCACTGCACTGAAGAGAGACATTGACTGACAACACTGGAAAAAAGGAGACTAACATTTCCAGGAGAAAACCTGGACAGAGCTGGTGGAAATGTGTATCCAACCACTTCTCACCTCTATTCTCCTTCATACTCTTGTGCTTGCCCAGGTATTTATTGATCTTCTGATGAATTGGGCAAAATAAATTCTGTGTTATTTTCATTTACCACCTACTTGTGCCTCAGCAGAAAGCCCAGCACCAAGTGTGCCAAGCAGCAGAGCTGTGTCACATGAAAACACAGGTGAAGTGAGCTGCCACAGCCCAGCCTGGACCCAAAACCATGATGAACTGCACCCAAAACCATGATGAACTGCACCCAAAGTCATGATGAACTGGACCCAAAGTCATGATGAACTGGACCCTCAAGCTGCCCCCATGGATGTGCAGCCTGGGATTGCTGCAGGGCAGGTCTGTGCTCTCTGCCCGGTGTGGGAATGAGGAGCTCTGTGTGTGAGGGCTCCTTGCACACCCACAGCTCACTCCTGGCAGCTTTCATGGGACACTCAGGGCACTGCTGGCACAGCTCCTGAGCCCTCCTTTTCCAGGCTCCTCACTGAAATCAAGTGCATTATTTCCACAGCCTGCTGCAGAAGAAGAGGAGTTGCTCTGTCAGATTTTCCCTCCCGATTCTCAGCTCAGGAAATGCCAGAGAGGCACAATCCACGTGGATTAGCAATGCTCACAGGTTACATAATCCTACAATCTCAAATGAAATTCAGATTTTCATGTCAAAGCAAACAACTGTTACCTTCAGGTGCTCTCTCTGTCTGCTTACCTTTGCTTGCACTCTCAACGTGCTGCAATTCATCTGGGAATTTCAAGATGTCCCGGTAATTCTCCTCACAGATTTCTGCCAGAAAATGCAGCAGGGTGGTTTTCTGGTCTGATGATTTTGTATCTCGAATCTAAAAAGTGAACATAGGAAAAAAAAAAAAAAAAAAAAAAAATTANAAAAAAAAAAAAGGAAAAAGTTTCTTAAAATGTTTTGGTAAAGTGAATATTGCAGATTACAACTCATTAGCAGAAAGTTACCTCCATGGGTTGCCTGCAAATAAACAGATTATTTTTAAAATGAAATTTCTTGACTTCTTCATAATTTAGGACTACAAAAGGAAACTACCCTATGACACATTTTAAGAAAGAATGATTAATTTTGATGAGAACAAGACCTGCAGACTGTCCATAAAGTTCTGAGATTTTAGTTCAGAATCCCCCAGATAAAAAACAGCAGTGAACAGAGCCCAAACAAAACTGAATTCAGAACATTCCTTCAATGCCACCAACACCCAATCTCTAAGGGAATCCCTGAGGTGCTGCATAGCTGGACATTGTGCTACCAGTCAGAATCTGCATTCTGAGCAGTCACATTAAAGTAACTCCTGGCTGTAAATCCACAATTTTTTCTTGGAGCAAAACCTAAACCATGCTGCTTTAGGCTAAACACTTGGAGACCAATTCTATAGAGACACACAAAATAAATGCACCCTGCCTTAGTGCAATACAGAATGACAACAAAAAAAGCAAAGGTAATCCTGACTGTAGCTAAAGGAAATTTAATGCAACCAGTTGTATTTAGGAAAAGCTGCAGGAAAACTGTGCACAATGGGAAGTAACAGGTAAATGTATATTTTTGCTGCTCTTTGGACTGCAGAGACACTTTTTAGTGGCCTGAAAAAAAATCAGTATTCTGGGATGTGATAAGACTCTGTTCTCCATTAGCCTCAGTGCATGAATTGCTGGAATTAGGGTTTTTAGTTAAAAAAACCAAAATANACCAGTTGTATTTAGGAAAAGCTGCAGGAAAACTGTGCACAATGGGAAGTAACAGGTAAATGTATATTTTTGCTGCTCTTTGGACTGCAGAGACACTTTTTAGTGGCCTGAAAAAAAATCAGTATTCTGGGATGTGATAAGACTCTGTTCTCCATTAGCCTCATACCCTGGAATTAGGGTTTTTAGTAAAAAAAAATAAAATTAAAATCTGAACTAATTGTTAGAATACAGGACCAGTGGCATGTTCCAAAAACCTCATGGCTAAATCCCATGGCAGAGTGCACGTGCCTAGACAAAGGAACATGATGAATTTAAGGGAATGAGAGAACAAATTTAGGGCCAGATCAGTTTTGTGCAGATGTGAAGAAGGAATGTGTGGCTTGAGGGAAGATCCAGCAGAAGCAGAGATTTCCTCTCATTCACAAAGGCAGCAGACAGTAGGTGCATGTAAGAGTCTGAGAGGAGCACACTTCACTTGACAGAGAATTAGTAATACATCTGGAAAGAATTGCTTTAACAGCATTTTACTCATCTGGTACAGTTCTTACACAGAAGTAAGCTACAACATACACAACAAATGAAATAAAGGATTTATTTAAGAAGAATACATAAATGCGTGTGTAAAATCTCCCATTTGTTTTCTCATTCCCTAAATCACTTCAAGTTCTAATTCTATAATCCTCATGACAGGCTTGCCATCGATGTTCAATTTAATAGAGGCCTTTCAGCTTTAAGGATTACCCTGTTAGGAATAAATGAGTGCAGTGGAAAAACAGGCTTTTAAAAATATAAGGTATTTAGGCAATTAAGAAAGCAATTTAATTCATACCAATTCAGCGATTAAAGACTAAACAATGCTCAGTAATGGTATGCAGTTAAAGGGCTTTTATGTGTTACATACACAGAAGTTCTTCTGACTTGAAAAAAAATCGTAGATTTACTGGCTAAACATCTGCATGGAAAAAAGAAATTGCATTTCAATTTGTCTGTGAACAACAGTGGTGGGATTTGCAGTCTTTGATCTCTCTGACATCATCAAGTGGATAAAGCACTTTTTTCTAAATGGACAAAATTATTTTGCTTTCAAATTACAACAGGAACATGTTATGCCACCAAGAGCAACATCATAACAAGAGTCAGTATTAGCACCTTGCAGTAAACATTTATTGAGATCTTGAACAAATGTATCAAATTCATTTCTTTGGCCCAAATCACAAGCAAATCTCTGCTTTATTCATCCTTATTTTTAACACAATGGATACAGATAGGTCTGATTGATATTTAGAATCAATATCTGTACTTTAAAAATCAAGTCCTAAGCCTACTGGTATAATGAAAAATAAGAGAGGTGCTGTTTGAGTTTAGCATATACTATTTAAATATAAAAATTGAAGTGAAAGGCAGGAACTGGGCAGGTGGCAGCAAGGCTGTGGCTGGATTCACACCCTGCACTAGTATTCAAAATACACTCATTTTCAATAACCCACCCATCAGCTTCATTGTTTGCATATAAATGCAATACTTTTTATCTGCAGCTTTATACTTGCAGTAATTTTGCCCAATAGACAGAACATTCCTTGGCCTGTACAGAACCTAATGGCTGAGCCTGATTTCTGCTGTCCCACACACTCCAGCCAAGTGGATGAAAAGCAAAAAGAGCCCATTAAGTTGTGCTTACAAGACCAGGAGCTGGACTTTGATGAACCTCGTGGGTCCCCTCCAACTCAGGATACTCTATCATTCCATGATTCAGGATAAATTTTTAACACTGTGGTGTTCAAATTTTAAAATACAGGTTTTGAGTCTATGGCCTTTCTTTGCCCGAGAGACAGAATATGGAAATAACACATTCAGTTTAAAAATAAATGAAACAAATTGGCAGATGAGTGTGGGCTCCAGAAAGCAGCTCCAGCTGAATGCTGAAGCATCAATTTGAGGGTCAGCACCAAGAGATCCATTGCTTGGGAAGGGATGAAAGGCCAAGGCACACAGAGCACAGCACAGGCACTGAAATCAAGGGAGACACAGGGTAAGAGATTTCATTCTGTGAGCCAGAAAAACAGCACCAGAACAAAACTGTGCCCTTGACACAGAGCAGAGCATTTAACCCATGCCAGTCACCCCACACCCACTGCCAGGGTGGGGCTGGATTTCCCCAGGTGCTTCTGGGTGCAGCTTTCAGGTGTGAGGGAATGGGACAAAGTCACTTAAACGGGACAGCCAGTGCCAGGAAAAATTTATGTATGAACCATCACTGGAGTGACACTTTATTATGGCTATAAAAAGCCTCCTATTGATTTTCATGAGATTATAGACCTTCTCCTACCCTAGAAATCTTCCCCCCTTCCCAGAACAAGGGCTGCTGGACAGTAACTGTCCCCACATCAGTGATACTCAGACTGGATAAACAGCTTGTCTTGTTCTATTTGCACGAGGAACAAAAAGTAACACAGCAGCACTTAACAGATAAAACACACATTGATCCAGCCAGGATGCTGCAAAAGCTGTATTGAAACTGAGCTGTTGGTCTTCACTTTCAGTCAGCACCACAGGCCCAGCAGCTGTACCTGCACATCCCTAAAACAAATTTCCTTTCAGTTCTATTCCCACAGAGCAGAATTTGGGAACTCCTGAGGGGGTTCCTGCTGCTCTGTGGGTCCAAAAAGCAGCTGGATCCTTTGGACAGAATAAACAAACACAGCAAATGTCACCTTGAGTGAGTTACTCCCTCAGCCTGAGCACTTCTCCTGCCATATTCCTGTTTTTGCAGAGCACTCCATGCTCAGGCAGGGAAGATGCTCTGGGGCAGGCTCAGGAATGGCTGCTCTGGATTGCCAGCCTTGATACATCCCAGGAATTCTGATGTTGATGTCTCTCATTTGAACAAAATTAAGTCCTCTGCCTTCTGCCCAAGGTTGTTTACAAACCATTTCTATCTCCAATAACATCATACACTGCAATATAACATCCAGAGAGATAATCTGTTTTTAAGCATTTGCAATTACTATTCAGTCATTAGCCTTCTAGCTCCGTCCACACAGGTTGGAGTTGTGCTTTCTTTTATTTTCTTTACCATGTTTTAATAAAAGTTGTAAAAAACCAGATCTCTGTGCATGAAATGACCAGCTCTGTTGTAAAAACATTTGTTTTCCAAAACCAAACATTTATCCCAGATCAATAATTGCCTTTTTTCTTCTCTTTTTTTTTCAGACTGTATAATGTAAGTACTGCATCCAGTAAACAGACAATTTAAGACTGTTCAAGAAACAAGCAAAAAAAAAATTAAAAAAAAAATCAGTACAAAACTCTGGTTTTATTGAAAAGTGAATTTATCACATTAGGATTCCTCATCATGAGTTGTGTGTATTCTGCACATAGATATGTGCACAGAGACATCTTCCACCTTGCTGACAGCTGACTCAAAAAAAATTATAAAATTCTCTTAACAAAGGCAGGAAGTCCATTGATAGTCACTAGTCTAAAAAAGGAGGTATTGCAACAAAATGCAAAATAAAGGCTCCCAAATTCTGCCAGACAAGCTTGAAGGCTGAAATACATTCCTTAGGAGCAAAAAAAAGAAGACTTCTGAAAATGAATTCCAAGGAATTGTGGCAATGTTCACTCTGTATTTCCCTGTGCACTATCAAACACAGAGTGTGTGGGAATTATTAAAAGTAAGGGGCTTTGGGAAAGCTGGAAAAGAAGGCTGAAGAATAAAATTCAGAACAATTCAGAACTGAGCTGCAGCTGTAAGGTTTGACAGTAGAAGAGTTACACACAGAAAACAACAGTGAGTGTTTGAAACTTGGCTAAAATAAACCCTAGGACACAGAAAACCATGCCTAGCAAGACAGGAGAAGGTTTTAACCTTAATACTGAAGTATTGTGGACTGTAACTAGAGAGCACACATGGAACATTGTGTGGGAATGAGCAAGCATTGCTGGAAGCAGCTGTGCTTCTAGTGACTGATAAAACAACTGCCTGTGAGCTCTGGCTTTCTGCTATTGGCTACAAAGTTTTAAAAATTATCTGTACCAAAGAAATGTCCTGCAGGAGAGACATGAGCTTTTGTCTTCACCATGTAATGAGGCTGATCCTGTAATAAAAGAGCTCCAGACATGGCTCCCACCATCCTTTATATCCTATATAGAGGAGGTATAGTTATACATCCTATATATAATACAGAATAATGTATTATGTGTGNTCCAGACATGGCTCCCACCATCCTTTATATCCTATATAGAGGAGGTATAGTTATACATCCTATATATAATATAGAATAATGTATTATGTGTGTGTATATATATATATTATTTAAATTCTAATATATTCTATATATTCTGTAGAGACTATATAGAATATATATTCCATCTATAATATATATATTCTCTATATTCTGTGGAGAATGTGGGGAAGGTGGGGAAGGTGGGGAAGGTGGGGACTATACATGTGTGTATCCAGAAATAATTGCAGCACAAGGTGCAGCCAGTAAATGACAGTGGCTGAAGCTTTTCCCTGCCCTGGGGAAAAATAAACCCTAGGACACAGAAAACCATGCCTAGCAAGATAGGAGAAGGTTTTAACCTTCTTCTTCTCTTCCCTGTGCCCTGCCCCTCCGGAGGTGCTGCCTGCAGCTCACCTTGCAGAGGAAGCTGATGTTGAAGCCCAGGGACTGTGCGTTTCTGGAGCCTGAGTTCATGTAGTTGCCCAGGAAGAGCACCAGCTCCAGGAGCTTGCTGAAGCTCTCGCTCTTCTTGAGCTCCTCACAGGCCAGGGTCACTGCCATGATGTCAGGTTTGATGTTGTTGACGTGCTCCTCGAACATGAGGCGGAACAGGATCCCGTTGAGCCGCGCCCGCAGCATCTTCACCGAGCTCATCTGCAAAACCCCAACACCAAAACAGCCCAACATCAACCCCAAAAGCTGAGCTGTGAGATGAAAAACCCCAGTGCTGTGCAGCCAGCAAACCCACAGCTTCTGTGGGATTCTGTGGCCTCTCTTGCATTTCCAGGCACCCCAGGGTCCCACCACCTTTGTGCTCAGGACACCTGGCAAAGAGAGCTCAGGACTAACTCCTTCCTGCTGGGATAAAAGATGGGAGGTTGTAAACCCTGGAGTTGTAACATGGCAAATGACAGAGATACTGAAAGGAATCTACAATGCTGATTGATTAATTCAAATCCCCAAGACCAAATTCACTAGGCTAGGTAAGCAAATACAGCCCTGTCTTTGGTGTTTTGCACAAGTGATCAGAGTTATTTCCTCCCACTTAGCACACCGTAATTCACAAGAGAAATTTAAATTAGGAAAGAAAAAAAAAAAATGTACTGAGCATTCTTAAACCACTTGAAAATTTTAATTTAATTGCAAGAATGATTATGTTCCAAATCTATCTCATTTTACTTCGCAGAATACAGAAAGATTTCATCCCCAATGTATTCACCAGCAGTGTTCCTGGAGCACTTAGCAAGAAAAGCTTTGCTTTGTGACAAATCACAGAGCCTGACTAGCAAAACAGGAAGATTTTGATGTGCTCCTGTCTCTGCTGGCCAAAATTTGACCAGAGTCCTTGGAGGAACCATGGTTTTTCTGCTGGTGTTATCTCCCAACAGCTACCAGAAGCAGCAGCAATAACTTTCACAGGAAGGACTGGAGTGGCCTGAATAATAATGAATTCATTCGAAAATGAACATAAACATGAAGGCACTCCAGATGGTCTCAAACAATTCCTATGATCAGGCTGGAACAAGGAAAAGGAAAGGATCAGAAAAGAAGCATTTCAGCAGAACTAGTGATCTCTTTTTATAAATCTCCATTGTCACAAATTTCTCTCTGAGCCTCTATAAGCCAAAATCATTGAAAGTCTTGAAACATTATTCTTCTAATCATTCTGTATTTCAGAAATATCATACTGAAAACATCTGCCTTGAAAGGATCTACTTACACTAATCTGCTGTAGATGGAAATTACAATTAATCACATAATTTGCTTTAACTTTGGTAGAACAATCTCCAATTGCTGTTTTTACTCAAAATGGCACAGAAAAAAGTTGTCAAAAGCTTTAGATCCCAAAACCAGAGTGCAACAAAACATGAACAAGCCCACAGGAGGGTGGGACATAAACATTTGTGAGGAATAATCCTTAAACTTCAGAGAAGTGTCAGGGAACACTGATCATTTATTAGCTTTTGACCACCAACCCAGCTGGAAGTTTTAATTTCATTCTCTGACCTACATAAAGTATTTTAAAACTAGTCTTGATAATTTCCTAAGAGCAGCTTCATGTGGGTGGTTTCTTTAAAACCCAGAACATTTTTATGCACATAATGCCCTTTAGGTATCAGTAGATGATGGCCACAAATGCAATTTTGGTTCCTCCTGCCCCACCCTGCCCTGGTTTCCCCTTTTGTGGGCCTGTTTCTAACCCCACGTGTTCAGTGGCAGAGAAGGAGTGATCACATTCTGAACTTGGAGCCATCTCCTAGAATCAGGTAAGGAGCAAAGCCTGCATTCACTTAGAAAGCTCTAATTCTTTATGGCTCTAAATAAAATTACTGCCACAGGCATGTAAGAAATCAAACATTCCATCAGGTGCATGGAACAGCAAGCATTGGCTTCCCCTGCAAACAGCTCCAGAGGCAGGAAAATGGAGATTTCTCCAGCAGCTGACAGTCAGTGCTGGGCTGCATGTCATTATTTCCCCTTCTGGGCTCTCATAAAGGTCTTGTCTGAACTCTCCAGCTAATCAAGTCCTTTATTCAGTTCTTTATGCTTTATTATCACCATTCAATTCTCAAGCCCTGTATTAAAACGAGGATCAAAGGCTATTGGAGAAAGGCAAAAAGCACAATTAAATTTGCCTCACTTGCTAAGAAAAAGCTGACATTCTTCTAATAAAAATTTGTCAACTTACTAAACCAACTTAGCCTCTTACCTGTGTTCTATTAAAGTTGCCTTTTTTTTCCCCTTGAAATGTTCTAGGAAGATTAATTCAGTAGCAGCTCACGAAATTACAACGAGGCCAAACAAGCAGCCAATAAATTCAATTTAAAAGACTGAGGGACTCTAAACCAATGCAGGTACACTAAACTTGTACAGTTCTCCCCTCTTGCTCTGCCTCCCAGCCAGGGAGCACTGCTGACCTGGTTAGACAGGAACAAAGGGGCCCAAAATGTGCCAGTTCATACAACTCCTCAGCCAAAATTATCCTTTTGTAACACTACAAATGTTCAACTGGCATGGAGGTGGAAAGGCAGTTCCTTACTGAAGCTGCAGCTGTTCCTTAATTAAAAAATGAACTCTTGGACACAGGGTTTACATGTGGAGTTCAGCCCAGCTGGGCTCATGTCACACAGCTCATCCAGCTAATCCAGTTTTCTTGCTCATCAATGCAAAGTTTCCTTTAGAGGAAGCTGTGGTGCCTTTTTTGATCCCATGATATAACTTCCAAAAGTTCCAATAACTAATTAGAATATATAATTGATTTGAACATTTCATCTAAATGAAAATGTAGTTCTAAATTTCATTTACATATCAGCTGAATATGAAGTTAATCGGTCCCTTCAAATAAGTTCATCATTTACTAAGTGTGGTTTTTCTCCACAAATTTTAAGCAACTTATTCCAACCTTTATTAAATTTGATGGCTTAAGTGATTATTCAATTAACATATCTTAATAATTAACACACCTAAATTTACATAAAAATAAGGGGACACACTTTAAATATTATTTAAAGTAGTCTGTCTTCTATTCCTAAAGTCAAGGTTAAGATTATTATTAATGAGAAACTCTAAAATTAATTTGACACATTGGAAAAAAGAACTTCAGTCAAGACTTTTAAGTTCAGCTGCATTTCTTCCACTTTACTGGAGAGTTCAGTGATAGCAAAATCAGAAACCAACCCAGCATTTTAGCACCAGTTAGAGGCCTCTAGAAAGCAGCCAGAAGCTGGACCCAGAAGGCAAAGCACTGGTTTGTATGAAAGCAGATGGGAAAGCTGAACAAGCAAACAAGCTTCAGGAAACCTGGTTCCTTCAGAAGGCAAACAGCACCATTTGGAGATGTTTGATTAAGCAGTTTTTGCTAATTAATGTTGCATTAAATACTTGGAGACTCTCTCGACTTTCCCTAGTCAGAGTTTCCTCAGAAACTCAAACCAGTGGGACAGTGACTGTGGCCATAGTGGGAAATAAGGGAACTTGGATGGATTTTCAATGACCAAAGGACCCTGAGGATCATCTGGTTCCAACCCTGGTAATAAATATTAAAGAGATTTTTTAATTACTTTAATTACTACTCATCAAGAAATAGTAACTTGTTCCTCCTACAGGTCTTGCAAGGAGATTTTATCCCTGAATTTGTTTCTTTTTCAGTGCCAACACAGAACCCTCAGTTAATCCTTGCACTAATACATACCACAACTCCAAATTGCTCTGGCTCAGCAAGATCATTATATTCATCCTTTAATTCAGCTAAGGCATTGAGTTCCTTCTGCTCAGGAAGATTCTTCACCAGGTTCTAAAACAAACAAGGCATTACATCAAATTTGTTACATTAAACTACCTGAGATATTCAAAATAACACGCTGAAAATACCACAACAGGGAAATGCATGAGGAAATTACAGGACTCTTATTTTATTTACTCAGCTTTAACGTTATATAAACATCAAATCAAAGCAGTAATTATTTAATACAGACAGCAACTGCTCTGCTACAGTCTCTGATTTGAAGAATGTATGAAAAGGTTGGAGTATCATTTTTCAGGGTCTGACAGCATCAGGGAGTTCTGCCTCTACAAGCTCCTTTGGCCCTAATGGTTGCATTTTGCTCATTAAATATCAATCAAGAAATAACTGGTCTGTGTAAAACATGACAAAAGTAGCAAAAAAAAAAAATCAAAAATTATAATCTATAGATATTCAAAGTTTCTGTGCACAAAGTAAACCTAAAAATACCTTACAAAAAATAGTCAGCATCTCAAAACTGTACAGATCCTTTAGGATAAAGGAATTCAGGCAAAAGTTTAATTTGCTTGAAAATTGTGAGTTATTGTATGATCTTCAGGTGTCAAAGTACAGTTAAAATATTTATATTAAGACTGAATAATAACTTCAGAAATAGTCAGTAAAAGTATCAAGTTGAATTTGATATATAATATTTTTTAAATAATGCATTTAAAGATTGTGTTTTTACAAGTGTAGATTGCATTTAATATATAATATTTTCATACATACCCAAGCTGGAATCCAAACAATAATGTATTTGTAGGAGAGGAGATCAATATGAAACTACTCTGCACTTCAGCTATCCAAGGTGGGGTTGTTCCTCCCCCCTGGATTTTTGATTTTATTACACCTGAAGGTTTCTTCATCATCTCATCTGACATCTCTGATCAATAAACCAAGCCCTCAATAAAATCAGGGCTTTGCACTTATTTTCAAATACTGAGGCAACTCAGTTTAGACCAGAGCCCCCAGAACAACCATTTTATTTTGCAGGTCCAAAAAAGGGAGAAGAAATTAATTTAGAAAGCCTTGGGGGAATGGGCCAAAGGTGCAGACAGGAGGCAGGGAAGGATGAAAGGATAAATGGAGTGTGGTGAAAGGATGAATCTAAATCTGTGTATGATTCAAGCCCCCCCAGCATTGCTGGGGTGCTCAGTCTTTGTGACTTTGGGGTGTCCATGGTTCCCTGTTGAGCTGGCACTGCCCAGAGGGCACCAGGGGCCAGGGACACCCTTGCTCTCCTCCCAGAGGGAGGAAATCAGAGAGGGATGTGAAGCAGCTGTATTCCATCCCCTCTACTCTCCAGCTGGGACATCTGGGGCTCAAGGTGAGGCCAAAGCAGCCTGAGAGCAGCTTTGATTTGGGTTGGGAGCTGCAGCAGTGTCCTGGAACACTCGGGGAGGTTCATTCTCACTGCAGCTGCTCCGGAGCTGCCTCCACAAAAAACCTCCTGAACTTCACCAGGCACCAGCCTGGACTCTCTTCAGCTTCTTTGGGAGCTGAAACACTGGAATTCTCCAAGATTTCCTTTTGGAAGGGGAAATTCCAAGGAGTTCTTTTGTTAACAGTGGCTTTGAAAGGCAGTTTTAGTGACCACACGTGACCACATTCAAAAGCAGAAGTGGAATCAATGAAGCAGCAAACACAAGTGATACCCTGCAGCTGGGACTTGTCCTGCTCTGGAATTCTTACTCCTTCGTGCCATTTTTATGTGGAAAACAAGCTATAATCAAAAGCAGAGGTATTTGCACATACCTGAATCAAGGATTCACTCAGCTTCTCCTCATCAACCTCTAAAATGATATTTTTTATTTCTTCGTAAGGCAAACGGAAGGAACCCAAAAATATTGCTGAAATTCAGTAACACATCATTAGAATCAAAAAGGTCAAAAAAGATTGATAAACAAAGGCAAATCATTTCTGGCAACTCAGAAATCATATCTCCATCTAAATTGTGTTTCACAGGTAAGAAGTCTCTCATATAAACAAATTCAAGATAGGCACACTATTGCAGATTGACTTATGAGTTTCCTTTCTAAAAAATATGAAACTATGACAACAATTTTAACTTTTAAATCAGCCACAGTAGCTCCCTAGCAATGTTACTTTCCAATAAAGTTTTATCTTTATGAATGACATCTGCATTCCTACTAAAGCAGACCTACTCAGCCAATAATAGATATCTTTATTGTTATTATTATTATTGCTTCCATAATCAAGTATGAATAGCTGTACTGCACTTGCAATTGGGTAAAAGATATTTACGTGATATTCTAGAGAAGATTTCACATCCAAGGGGTAATGAAGAGAGGGGCAAAGTAAGAAAAATGCCTTAACTCTGCCACTTTTAGGGTAACTGAACTTATACAAGAGACACACATAATGCAAACCCTTCAAAGATGGAGCTCTCAAAGCAATTTGATCTCAGAATGTTGTAAAATCTCAAGAGAGCCCCTTTCAGTAAACTACAAAGAACTCTTAACAGATGGATCAGCATAACATTGTAAAAAAGAGCTTTATATTCAGCCTAAGCACTGTGGCTGATTATTCTGCATCCATGCTTTCAAAATGGGAATTTTCTATCAATCGTGTCATAGTTCATTCTCTGCTCACGGATGTGGTACTAAACAATGCCCACATTTGGGTTTACACACTTACTTGCCACAGGCACAGCTGGACTAGTGACATTTATGGTGTTTCTGCTTCCAATAAAAGACTCTACAACTCTTAATGATTGATTGATTTCCCTCCATAATTAACGAGGGAAGGAGCAAGTTCAGCGATGCAAGTGGGCTGGTTCTGCTCCCATTTACTGCAGTACTTGCTCCTGTGTGCCTGTGCTGCTGTATCTGCCAAAGATCTCCCTCTGAACCTCCACTCCTTCACTGCTCTGAGCAGGAGGAGCAATCAGGAATGGCCTCAAAAGCCACCAGCCCCAGCCACACTGTGCTCTGCCCAAATCAGGGGTCATCACCTCATTGCACCTTCAGCCCTGAGCAATGGTTGGAAGAGTGAACTGACAAAACCCCAGGAACTCATGAAATCATTCTGCCCTGTTACTTTTCTCCATCTTTCCCAAGTTATATAGTGAATTCAGAGTGTGTATTTAAACACCTCTGAATTTAAGGCTCAAATCACAGCACATGCAAACAAAAAAAGATAATTTGTGATCAGGGAGGTGTAGATGCTGCTTAGACATTGACCTGATGCCCTTCACATCACTTACATAAATTTTGTGCAGATTTTCCATCCAAAACTCTCAATTCTTTGATCTTCTTCTTTGACTGAGCTGCTTTCTTTTCTTCTGATTCTTCTACAGGCTTTTTGGCTGCAAAGTAGGTATTTATTAAATTCTATTCATTATTACAACTGTTCAATCTTAGCTAACAGCAAGTGCATTAGAAAGCCACAATAATTCATCTTTTACAATCAGTTCAAGGCCAAGTGACTGCACTGCCTCAACCTGCTGTAAAATATCCAAACAAACAAGTGTCCAAAAATGAAAGGAACAAGAAACAAAAAATATGACAATGAATAATTTTCCCAAACACTATCAAATAATATTTATGTATTTTAACCCACAACATTTCACTTCAGCTCCAGTTCATTGCCAGCATTTTTAAAAATACAGGGATTTGTGTTACCTCGAAGCACATGAGTGCCCTCTACTGAAATATTAAAAATATTTCTAAGTTCTTCATCCCAAACCAACAACATAAATCATTTGATATTTATCACACTGAACAAAGGTATGTTTTTATTAATTATTTGCATTGTCAGTGGTAAAGAGCAAAACTAGGACAGTGTATATTTTAAAGTGATTTCTTTTAAATTAGTAAGATTCATTAGCTTTATATTCATCATTTTAACTTATATGGAAAGAAATGTGGCATTGGAGTACCTAAAATATAAGCTGATTTTTTGCATAATTTAAAACAGTCAATTTTTGCAGAATTTTCTTAAGCATTAAGTAAACCCATTAACAAGGATTTATTTCCTTTTAAATATCACATATTTGGCACTGAAGGAATAGAATCTTAATGTGCTTAACATTAATTGAACTTAATGAATATTTTAAGTCACTCAAAAGTAACTGAAAAACTGGAAAGTCAAATTAAGATGAAGTTTCAAGCAGACTGAATAGGTTTTGTTCTCTGAGCACTATTTTTTGTTGCACTGTAATGAGCCATCATGGGTTTCATTAAGGTATTTCCTAAGGAAAAAAATGTTAATTTTCAGTGTGAAGAATAACATAAAATCTCAGTTTCAATTTCTTTAATAAAAAAAAGTAAAAGAACATAGAAAACAGATCTTTGTCTCCTTACACCCATTAGCACCAGGAAAACATTTGGCATAAAGGAATTCTGTTGGGCTTAGAGCCCTGAAAAATCACTTGATCTTGGGCACGTTCAGGCCAGTGCTAACTGAGCCAGTCCCAGGCAGTGCCCTCAGCCCCAGCTACCTCCAAAGAGCCCAAATCAGAGAAAACTGAACAAAAAAAGATGATTCAACAACAAAGGAACCCTTGCTCTCCCCTTGCAGTCCCCCCAGAGCAGCTTGCACCAGCCCTGAGCTGCACATCCCCACCAACCCCAGGGCTCCCCAGCACTGACCCCTCAGCTGTATGAGCTCCATTTAAAATCCTGAAGTGACACTTCAGCCACTAATCAGGCCCTTAGCACTAATGGGTCTCAATTAAGCCAGGAAATAAGCCCAGGTGCTCAACAACACAAACAAAAACCACCCAAGAGTTAAAAACGAGCTGTCCCATGGGGAGGATTGCAGAGTTCAGTTCTGTCACAGCAGACTCTGCAAAGCCTGGGTTTGTCTCTGTTGGCTGAGACAGCTGAGAAGAGGGATTCAAGGAGATGAGAGACCTGCTGCAAAGCTGATCTGTTCAAGAGTTAAACCCTCCAGAGCTCTGTGGATGGAGACCTTAAAGCACTGAACACCACAGCCCTCCCAGCACACGGGGTACCAGCCTTGGCTCATTGCTTGGGAGCACCAAAGACAAACCTGCATAAAACACACCCCCAGCTTGCACACTGCAGAAGTAACAGTTGACAAGAAAACAAGAAAAAGAAATGCTTTTGTCATCAACTATCACCCCACAGAAAGGAAACTTTCCTCCTACAGGGATAATTCAGGCAAATCAGAAGGAGCAAGGGACAAACACCTCTGTGAGCAAGAGTTCAGGGGCAAAGGTGCTGCACCAGCCCAATGCAAAACAGATTCAGTTCTTCAGCTGCTACAGTATCAAAAAAGGCAAAGTGCTTTGGGGTTTAAACACATCATATTGTAAAATGAGACATGCAGAGGTTCCCAACAGGACCTCTGCCTGTACAGGGCACAGAGCCAGGGTCCCCTTACTGTCCCTCCCTCCTCACCTGGATGCAGGTGCACTCCTCTACTGGCTGTAAAATCAGGAACTACATTCAGAGCACAGCAGATCAAACATTCCAAAGTTTTATAACAAAGCACAGCTACTCTGACCTACTCAGGCCTGAAGGGCTGCACCACCACCACTTACAGGTCAGCCATTTAACAAACAATTGGTGTCTGGGTTAGATTATTTCTACTTGAAAAAGGCCAGAGAATAAGTTCTTCCCAAAAAGTTCTCTCTTTCCACACATGAGACTTCAAAGTTCACTTCATGTCAATTCACAAAAACCAGAGGAGCACTAGAACCAGATGCTGATGTGACTGCACTAAAGGCACAACAGAGCATCAACACCAATCTTAGCAAGGCCAAATTCACAGGCAGAAAGAGACACTACTGCAATTTCTAGATGAGACAGCTCCTAGGATCTCTCCACCAGCGTTTCAGCCATGCTTGAGATGACCTGGAGCATCAGAGAGCTCTCCAAAGCCACGCTGGGCCCTCTTCTGCCAGAGGCTCTGATCACACAATCCATTTCAGCAGTGATTCAACTCCAGCACAACCATGGATTATGGAGTTTTGAAGAATAATTAACTCAATTAAAAAGATACTTCATACTTTCCAGAATGCAATACACCAATGCTGACCAACCTCCCTCCCCTTGCCAGGTTCTCCTTTCACAAGTGCCTGTTTAAAGATAAGATGCTTCTTGGTTTGATGCCACAGAACCAAAGGGAGAGATGAAAGAAGGATTTTAGAGCAGACAGTGCAGGGCAGCTCAGAAAAGCAAGATGAAAAATCAATCTGCAAGCTAAAGCAGCTGTATTATTTCATACAGACCTGTGATTATTCATTACAGCTCTTTGATAATGGAACTGGCTCACATCTTCATTCCCAATCAGCTTTTTCCAAACTAACAAGTCTTCCAGACAGCACTGAGAGCTGGTGACTGCCATGGCCAGGTCTCTGTGCCAGAAATGGCCAGAGTTTAAAACCAAAGTGTAGCAGAGGGGAACCTTCCTCACTGTCTGCCCACTGCTGATAGAACAGTGCAGTGAACAGGCCAGCTCTGGGCTGGGGCACTGAGGGTGTTCTGGAACCTCTGAGCCCCTGCTGCAGGATTATCTCCCACCAGTCAGCCCTGCAGAAGGTTTTGGGTGGGCTGCTCTTCATGACTGACCTCAGACAGACACAAGAGGGAAAGGGAAGGAAAACCACCAAGCCAAAGCAGAGCACGTGGCAGCTTTAGCACAGCCAGATTCCTTCTGGAGACCAGAAAACCCAGATGGAAACACCAACACTACACAACTCACCTTTCTCTAAGTTGGAGCTCTATTAAGTGGGCAATAATGGATTTGTTTATCAGTGCTGGAGGGAAGAAGCTGATGCAAGATGCTGCAAGGCATTGTTTGCTGTTGATGTGACATTTCCCAGTGCATGTGCAGCTCCAGCTGTGCCCTCAGGGCCACCTTCAGCTGGGAACTCAGCTAATCCCACTGAGAGTGCCCTGCCTGCCACCCTCCAAACCCACCCAGGGCATACAAACCCCGCCACAGAACCTTATGCAAGCCTAAAACACATTCAGCAAGGCTAATGATAATCATGGCAAAGAACCTACACAAACAGGTTGAAATACTTGAGAGACTTAATTAGGAAAAAATCCTACCATCAGTACTTTTGTACTTCTGTAGTAAAAAAAAGAAGCATACATTATTCTTGAAAATTATCATTTTTACACCTGTTCATTAATTTAGCAACTGAATAGCATTAGGAGTGACCATGACTAATTTTTTAAAATATATATGATTTTATTTAATGATATTGAAGCTGTTAGAACATTTTATTATGAGCTGAAATGTCCAGCTCATATGAAATTCCTTTCTTTCTTTAAACTACCAATGAATATTTTTAATAAAGAATTAACAGTAAAAACTGTCAGTCATGAATAGGATGAGGATGAAAATTAAAGGGAGATAAAAAGGAGTACATTGAATTACAGCATGGAGAAAGCAGACATTTAGGTGAACTTTAGCCTCCCTTAACCTGAGCCTTAATCCCCAATTTCTGTCAAGTCTGTACACACAGTGAACAAAACATCCTTATATTGTCATGGGAAATGAAAGAATAATTTCATCTTATTTCCATCTGGCAAGTGGCTTCCCAATTGCATTTACCAGTATTTGGCAGCAAAAGCAAATATACAGAAAAAATGAACTGCTTTGTTATTGCCTCTACCTGAGAGAAGAACTATGGCTAGTACAGGAATATTGGAGAAAAAAAATTAGTGTACATACAGTTGCAAGAAAACTACCCACCCAAGAGTAGACTTGAGCAGCTGAAAGTAATAATTACATTGAATTTAGCCCCCTAAAAAAAAACTCTGATGTGATATGACTTGGTAGAAAAATGAAATAAAGAGTTAGAAATGCCACCAAAAGATTAGAAAGTAATTTGTAGCACAAAAGGGCAGTAAATTCTGTTGCAACACAATGAAACTTCTTGAAGTCTGGCTAAATTGATGATCTTGGAATGCCACTGATAGTCTTGCATTGCTGTGTATTCCTAGAGGCACTCAAAAATGGAAATAAAAGTCGAATGAAGGGGGAGGAGGAGGCAAGTCAAACACAAAGGAGACTCAGATTTGCTCTTGTTGTTTTCCCTCAGCAATACATCCACCCCAAGGGTGTCCCCTGGTGTGCCCACAGCATTCCCAAGCTGGAATGAGCCAGGGAAAGGGACAGGGAGCAGGGAAAGGGACAGGGAATGGGGACGGGGAATGGGGACGGGGAGCAGGGAAAGGGACGGGGAATGGGGACGGGGAGCAGGGGATGGAGCAGGGGATGGAGCAGGGGATGGAGCAGGGGATGGAGCAGGGGATGGAGCAGGGGA
>VYXF01004785.1:191178-229105 GCA_013397295.1 Polioptila caerulea | reverse complement strand
GGGGAGCAGGGAACGGGGATGGGGAGCAGGGAACGGGACATGGAGCACAGCTGGGCACAGCCTCACCTTCCCCAGCCACCTGCAAGGCAGAACAGATCAACCATGCCCAAGCTCTGGCTGCAGGCAGCAGCAGGAGCCCTGACATAGCTTGTGTGCTCAAGCCAACCTGCACAAACAACCTGCTGATATCAGCAAGTGCAAAGGTGCCCATGGATTGCTGGAATTGTTCAGGTTGGGAAAGATCCTGAAGTCCAACCACAGCCCAGCACCACCACGTCCAGCACCGTGTGCCCAAGTGTCACAGCCATGTGGTTTTGAGCACCTCCAGGATTCCCTGGGCACCTTGTGTTAATGCCTGACAACCCTTCTGTGAAGGATTTTTCCTCCTATGCAATCCAAACCTAACCTGAAGCCCTTTCCTCTGCTCCTGGAGAAGCAGAGCCCTGATGCTGGCAGCAAGGAGAAAGCAAGAGTGCAAGCTCAGCAGAGCAGTGGCCAGGCAGGAATTCCCCATCCAGCCCTGCATCCAGTGACAGAGAATACCCAGAGGATCCCAGAGAGTCCCTGGGAGAGGCCACAGCTCCCACAGCTGAAGGCACAGACCCTCCTGCAGGACGTGTGCCATGCAATTCATGAACTGCACCAACTGACATTAAGGTGCTTTGGCATCCAAATTCATTTACAGCCTTCACTCTGTCATTTGGGCTCTAACTTTGACAAGCAGCAAACAGTTTCCCCAAATATCCAGAGAGAAATGCAAGAGCATCAGCAGATGTCAGCCACGCCTCCTGTCAATTCAGGCAGCAGCTGTGGCATCTCATGTTTATTCCCAATGCCACCTGGCATTTTTCAGTTCACCTAAAATCACTCAGTTACCAATTCCTGAAGCAAAATTAATTAAGCACTCCTGCTGTCACTCTGTCCTTTCTGCAGCCAGAAGAGCTCAATACCTGGTACAGCAATAAAAAAAGAATTATTACAAAGCAAGCGATTGATCTAAAAGCAAATCTTACACTGAGCTCTCAAGATAAAAAAAAAATAAAACTAACAGGGAGGAAAAAAACATGGAACCTCTTGCAATCTTGTATGTTTTTTGCCTAATTAATGTAATCAAGCTGAAGGAAGTGGCATCAGCCCAACAAATTATGCTCTGTGGAAGAATAAAAGAGATCGTAACTTAGTTTTACAAATTAGTTTTGCAAAAGAAAAAAAAAAAAGCAACAGGGGATCTGTATTCCTATTAATTGTTCTTATAATTGATTGCTACTTTATTTGACCACCACATTTAATGACTACTATTAATTTCATATGAAATATTCCTTGCTCTGTTAGAATTGCCCTGAAATGGTTGTAAATAATCTAATTGCCAATCTCCAGCAAGAACTTGTGCAGCAAAGTTGTACAGCTAAAGTGGCCCTAATTACCCACTCTGCATTGGGATGGCTTTCAGCCTTCTCTAACAGCACCAAAGGGGAGGCCTGGGCCACAATAAAAAACCCCCAAAAAGGCAAAAATGCAACAACCAAGACAACCTCTCCCCATGAACACACAAAAAAATCCCACAAACACCCACACCCAACTTCACCACTGATCTTGCCTGTGAAAAATGCAGCTTTTGCTGTAAGACAGTAAAGCAAACATTAACAATTCATGGCACACAAATGGCTACAGAAATAGAGATGAACATTAAAATCAAACAACAGCAGGCAAACCAGGATTAAACCACAAATATCCTCCGTGGGGCTCATTTACTGGGTTGGAGATGTGCTGTAAGAAGCTGGAATAAAACCCAGTAGCCTTTTCCATGACCTCTCCTCTCTGTTTCCTGCAGAAACATTGGAATGGAGGAAAGCCTCAGCACTGGGCACCCCCTTAAGAAACATCCCTGAGCCTCCCCTCAGGGAGCAGCTCCCAGGGTTTGCTGATCCTTGGCCTGTGGGGTGGGCTCTGCACAGCCCCAGTTCCCCAGAGAGAGCAGTCCCTGCATTTCAGAACTCACACAGGAAGGGCTCATGTGGGGGAGAGATGTTTGCCCACACAAACAAAGTGCTGCCCATAATAGCAGCTCGAATTCCAACAGCCACATGGCCCAGGTGGATTTTTTCCTCTGACATCAGGCCACCATCACCACCAAGCTGAGACAGGACAGCTGTAATTATTTCCCACATTCAGATGTGTTTGTTATCCATATAATTTTCAAAAGCAAAAAAAAAAAAGGATCATGACTCCAAAAAAAAAAAAAAGTCATTAAACTGCTGTCATATTTTACCAAGATTCTAACAAACTCATTTTCTTTTATTATTATGAAAAGTCTAATAAGTAGATAGATAAAATTATTTGTTCACCTACTGTTCCCCTTGATGAAGCCCATAAAAGGCTCACCTTTACAAACAAACACCCTTATGGGAATCACATTTTCCAAAGGAACTCCCCAAATTATGAAGCCAAGATCCCAAGATCCAAAAAATCTTTTATACAGTCAGGTTAATTAGATATTGCTGTTTAATGGGACACACTAAAATATTAGTAAAAATGAAGTGATAAATTGATTTCTTCTATCACTGTGATATTTGACATTTAACAGTTCTGACTAAATATTGAAACACTAAGTAAAATGCACATGTCCAAACAGACATTTTAGTATTCTCTTCCTTTTTCAAGTATTGCTCTATCATGAAGATTTTAAATAAACATGCAAGCAAAACACTTGGACATACTGAATTCCCAAGTGCTTGACTCTTTAGTGTAGTAAAGCCCACCCTGGTTATCCACTCTGCCCTAAAATCAAATACATGTTACATTTCCATTGACTTACTACACAAGAAATTGGCTTTTATGTTTAGTTAGAAGAATCCTAGTCTCCTATTTAGAGTTAAAAAAATGAAAAATTGAGATTAGCTGGTATTTATTGTCATACTAAACCCAGAGAACTCAAAAAGAAGCTTTCATAGGCATCACGGTCAAAGCAGAACTTCACAGGGTAAAAGGATCATATAAAAATAATTGGGAAATGATCTGTTTTAATAGATTCCATGAAAGGGTAAAAGGATCATAATAAAAGGAATTGGGAAAGGATCTGTCCCAATAGATTCCATGAATTTCAGTAGTACAAGTCAGTACCCCATGAGGCTGACTGGTAAGCACAGCTTTGACAGCTGATCTATAGAAATAAGGATGGAAAGATAAATCTTGGTGTTCCATAAACAAATGTTTCAGCTGGCTTTGTGGTGGATGGTATCAAACAAATCCAAAGCAGCCCTTTCACATGTGCAGACAAATGCTGTGAGCAGGCCCCTGCAGCCCCTGGGGCACAATTCCTTGGGTCAGCACCACACCACAGGGCAGGAGCTGGCTTGGAAGAGGCCCCAGGCTGGCACGAGGAAGAGGCATTGGCCATTCCCCCATCACTTGAACAAGGTCACCCCAAGGGTTCCAATCTCCTGGGACACTGGAGCACTCCTGGCACTCCAATGTCACTGTGAAACACAAACAGCAGGCAGCACTTGGTGACAACCACACCCTCAGCAAATGGGGGGACCCACTGGTATTTCTGGGTGATGGCCAGATGGATGTTTTACTGTGTCTCCTGTGAGTCAGGCACAATTTGGGTCTGCCACTGGAAAACACTGAGAAATAAATATAAATTAGCTATTAATGAGATTTTCAATGAGGGAAAAAGGGGGCAGCAAACCAGGACGACCAGAAGCAGCAGGGTTAAAACTCTGCAGTACAACACATCTGTTTGAAAGACACAAGTGCAATGGCACAGGTTATAAATGCTGAAAGATCCTGAGTTCACTGAAGACAAAACACAATGAAGACTTTACTACGTGTAAAGATGTGACCTCTGGCTTGGAAAGAACATCAGCTGCTGGCAGTTGAGCAGCATTTCTGTTTAATCAATTCTGGGTACATCAAGCAGCAGACATTTAATACATATAACCATGTATTTACTCCTCTGGCTGAGCACCTGCTGAAGATGCAGCCCAGGGCTCAACCAGCCTTGGATGGTTGTGTGTGTTAGCAGCACCTTAGGTTTCCTTGGGAAAGGAGTTCTTGGGGTCCCAGTACCCCAAAGTGCTCTGAACCCAGGAGCTCAGAGAACACACAGCAATGATTATCTGCCTTCAAGACACAAGATGAATTACTGCCACATCACAGCATTAGTCTCCAGGGTACTAAATTAGGCTGCTTGCATTGGAGCAGACTAAAAATAGTGCAGAGCTCACAGCCCCCAGCTCTGACCTTCAGCAGCAATGTCAGGGCCCACTGCTCACCTGAGCACGTCCTGCTGCATCCTCTGGCCACCCTGAACTCAGCAGCTGGACCCTGTGCCCTGCTCACCTTTGGTATTACCAACACAAGCACAACCTGGCTGAAGTGATTCCTTATCAAGGCAGGGTCTCTGTGCCAACCATCCAAGTCTTCAATGAAACAACAAAAATGTCAAAGAAACTCTTGACATTTACTGCACAGGTACTCCCATTCACAACATCCAACTCAATGATAATTCCACTCTGACTTTTACCATGTGGACTCTTTGCTTTTAGGAAGCCCTTAAGCCACAGCCTTTTCACAGTGGGAAATTATTCTGTAGTAGTATTGTACAATAATTACATTCCCACCTTACAGAACAGAATAAAGCACCTGAAAGGAAGAAGTTTCAGAGATATTTCAGTTCCTCATGTTGCACAAGACACAAGAGTCTCACAATACAGAGAGTTGTAATTGTAGCTTTACATCCATCTGAAAAGATTAATAAGTAATTCAAAAAGCTGATACTTTTGTTATTATCTGTGCTAATGCCTAGGTACCTTGTATTTTCAATTTCTCAATGAATTCAGAAATTTAATAGCATGATGGTTAACTGTTAATCCTTTAGATAGCTTTTGAATGTCTCCTTCTCCAAAGAACCTTTATTCAAGTAGGTAACAGAACTATCCATGCTCTACTATAAATAGCAGAAGTTCTTGCAATAGCAGATATTGTGTCCAAAGCATCCTGGAACAGCATTACAGGTGAAGCAACTATCACTCAGAGAAATGTTCCATGTCAAGAGCAGATGACACATTTTTGGAGTTTTTTTTGGTCAGCAATAAGAAAGGAAAAACAGTTTTGCACATAAAACATCAAATCCATGGAGAGGGCATCATTTTTCTACACACACAGAATCACTGCAGGTCAGCACAGTGAGCAACTGGGACCAGGCCATCAATCAGACACGTTTTGTCAGTTTATGCTTTTGCAAGAAAAAAAAATAAATAAAAAAATCCACATTCTATTTCCTTTGATAGAAAGTAGATTTAGGAGGAAGTGTAGGATGTGCTACCCGTGGTTCTGCTGCAAGATGCAGGGGACATCTCTTTAATACAGCCCTGAAAGAACTATTTTACAAGGAAGACCATAAATTTTGCTTATAACCACAGCTTTGTTTATGGTGGGGTTTTATTTATTTAAGCAAATGCATTGTTATTCCTAGAACTCTGCTGGAAGTTTTCAGGAGAGTGAAATATTGGTGCATAATCTATTTAATAGCCAGCACCAGCTATCCTGGAAAGTAGCTGGTCTGCTCTCCATCCTTCCCTCTAGACTTTTTTATTCTTCCTCTTCACTTGGGTCACAAATTCCCAGCCAGTGCTCAGCTGAAGAAGCTGCACTGGAACATTCAGCTGGAGTTTCCTTTACCAACACTGAGGAAAGTTGTCAGAAAATGGATCTACAGCTACCAACACATCAGAGGGCAAAAGGAATTGTTTTAAAAGCATTCTGCACAGAACTACTGAACACAGGGCTAGAACTGACAAGCAGCTGACCTCCAACTCATCCCCAGTGGATTTTATGAACATTTACAGGTAGCAATTGTTGCATGTGAAAGAGAAGGCACACTTGAGGAAAACTGCCCCAGTGGATAATCCTAACAGTCCTGTGAAGAAAGGATTGCTGTCAAATCCATAGAATGATTGAATCACAGAATCACAGAATGGTTTGGGGTGGAAGGACCTTGAAAGATCACCTTGTTCCAACCCTGCTGGGGGCAGGGACACCTTTCACTCAGGCTGCTCAGAGCTCCACCCAACCTGGCCTTGAACACTTCACGTTGAGAGTAACTAGATCCAGATTAAATAAGAGTTTCAGAATATCTAACCTAAATTCCCATGAAAATGCAGTTGCATACTTGTAGAGCAGCATCTTCTGCAGGTTATTCTTTCTTTCTGTTTTGACATTAGAGAAAGCATTCTTCTCAGTCTAATCTCTTTATTTATTCATACAGAAGGGTTTTTTTCCAGGAATATAGATTTCTATTTGTTTAAAAACAAACAAACCCCATTTCTTTTTGCAGTTCAACACCGATTCTTTTTTCAATTCAACTTCTGAATTTCTTTTTCATCGAATTCATGGAAAAAAATACTCTCTGTAAGAGCATTATAGATCAAGACTACTTCATGAATGCATTCATATTTCATGCTAATTAGTCTTTGTACACAATCCCTGCCTCGGCAGTGCCAGTACCTGTCTCTGTCCTCAGCTCCTCGTTAATGTGCTGGGTTGGGTTGAGCACTGCATCATCCAGCCAGGAATGCAGAGCTGCCTTTCCTCCCTCCCCTGCTGCACTTGAGCAAGCTCACAGCCCCCAGAGCTCCAGCTCCTGAGGAAAACAAGGCGTGGAGGGGGTGCAGAAGGCACCAACTGCTGCCAGAGTTACCTACAGCAGGCTGCAATTGCACACATGTGTGCAATGAACACTTGCCTGTGTGGCACCAGCAGTGATTCTTACACTTCCCTAATGGCAATCTCCAACACCTGAAATGTTGGAAAAGACCCACTGAACCCATTGCCCTTGTAGGAAAAATCTATTGCCTTTGAGAGTTCACCTTCCCTTGGCTTTTTTTTTTTTTTTTATAGTCAGAACTGCTCTTCCATCTTCTCTCCTCAAGATTTTCACTTTCATAGTCTGAGAGTTCAGGTATAACAAATTAACACACAAATTCTGTAAGCAACCACCTAAAATATAACACATTATAACTAAGACAACTCAGTCACAACATTGTTATAAATACATAGAGGAGGTTTTTTTAGACAATACGTGTCTGTCCCCACTCCAATTCTATTTAAATTCTCTTGAAATTCTTCTGGTGAAGCTTTCTGACAAAATTACTAATTGAAACTTGCAGAAAATCTGAGCAGCAGGGGCTTTGTTACTAACATTTGTCAGAAGTTTTCCAGTGCCAGAGATTTCTTAACCAAAAGATGGCCTTGCAGCAGAGAGCACACGAAAGCCTCTCCAATAATCCGTTTGTCACAAGGCACTGGAAAGGCAGGAGGATCACCAGTTTGTCCCTGCAGAACCACTGCAGTCACTCAGGCACCAGCAGGGTTCCTTCTTCCAGCTCCTTGCTCCTCAGGTCTGCAGGAGGGAACTCTCACCTGTGCCAGTGATGTTCCAAAGGGGCCAAGCACTGCCAGCTAAACTCCAACTGAAGGAATGGTTAGAGCATCTGACCTGGATTCAGAGCAGACACAATGCTGATTCTGAAAATGAACTCCATTTCTCCAGGAATTGTGTGGAATGCATTAAGCTGTAGCTCCAAGCAATCCATGAATAATGACAGCAGCCTTCAAACAGCCCAGACCTCCAACCACTGCCCACCTGTCCCTTCCTCTGAATGCAATTTCATTCACACTCAGGCTGCTGCTGTTTGATTTTCTGCAGGTGCAATTACTGCAATGATGCTGATTGAGATCATGTCCTCTCATGGAACAATGCTCTGAAGAAACACCAACTCTGCTGCAGATGTAAAGGAAGCAAGCTCCAGGACTAACAAATTGGGGAGAGGAAAATTGCATCTATCTCACACATGGCTCTTGACTTTCCCCCTTATGAATCCACCACAAAACTTTCAAAAGCAGAGTCCGGTGAGACACAGCCAAAGTGTGCCACAGCCTGAGACCTGCAGTGGAATTCCTGCCTCTGTCCAAGCCAAAAGCAGGAGCATTCTCCAAGTGGTATTTCGATAAGATTTTACAGGAAAAGAAGACAATAAACGAAAATAGCACAACTGACACTGAGCCTAACTCCTGAGAAGTCTGAATAGATTTTATTTTTTAATCTGGGATATTCTTCATTCACTGTCACATGATGAAAACAACTACAGTTAGTAGGTCACATCAACAGACATGTATTTTATACAGTATGTTGTTTCAAAATAAATTATGTTTTCTTAGTGACTCCATATTACCAACTACCTTTGACATAGAAATTCAGTTATTGAAAGGTGAGTGCATTAAAATGCAATCTGAAATAAAGTATTAAGAACTAATATTTACAATCTTTACCTTCTGATTGGAACTTTTGCTTTCTTTCAGACCCTTCTGAACACTATATTCATATCAGTCCTTTGGTCCCATGATGAATTTAATGGGTCCTGCCTGATGCTCTTGAAATAAAACCTGGACTCTAAAATAACTCTAAGATCATTTGAGAATTAAAAAAATACATATATAAAATATATTAAAATGCAGAGATATACATATATAAATCTCTGTAGTTGGTAATCATTTCAGGCAGCAGTTTATTTAAACCATGCAAATCTTCTTTCACCTTGAATTGGAGAGTTTACCTACTGGATAAATCCAGTGGAGAAGGAAAGTGAAAAATAGTAAACTAATAACTCACTCCATTTTTATGGGACTTGAATTAATTCTGTTGCTGAAAAACAACAACTTCAAATACATCTAAAGATGAAAACAAACCCATCTGCTGCACTTCTGTGGGAAATGGAGACTGATGACCCACGTGTGCAATGCAGGGAAATTCCATTCCCCTGCCACACAGCACTGGGTGGCCCCACAGGGCAAAGCTGCTCCTGCTCTGCTCTGGATTCCCCCTGTGCCAAGGGGAGGCTGAGGAGGGAAGGAACCAAACAAGCACAGCCTGAGCCATCAGCAGGCCAAGGGAGCCACCTGCAGTTTGCAATCCTGAAGCAAATTCATCACGAGTTCAGAGGTTTCTCTTCCTTTTTCAAGCAGCTGAGCTGTGCAACACAGCCGTGCTCAACTCCAGACATTTCTGCACCAAACTGAGTCCTGCTGCCTCACACCTACAGATAAAGCTGTATAAAAGGAAATCTGGCTGCAGCTGAATCCACTGAAAGCTTGCAAATGTTCAAGTTCTCTGATGAATTAGATCTGGGCTTTTCAGCATCACAAATCCCAAGTCTTTTTCTAAAAGTACTAATTGCTGCTCCTTGTATTTACAAGCGCCAAATGCAAATTAATGCCAAGAGTTTTCCTTCAAGTGTAATGGTGCACTGACCTATATGATTTCTATACATTATATATATACATTAAACACATGATTATTTATATACATGTTCTATTCATTATATTCATGTTCTATTCATTATATACATGATACAAAACTCAAAACCTGAACATTTTGTTCATGTTTTCTTCAATTACAGCTGGCATGGAAGTTTGTCTTTTCTCTTGTCCCTTCCCACTCAAATTCCCATACTGTGAAAAATACAACTCAGCTATTAAGACCTTACTTCAGTTTTGCAAACATATGAAAACGATTGTTGAATTCTATTTTAAAAGTCTAATTGTAAAGCAACAGAACCCTGATGGAGAAGTTTTCCCTTGAGGCAAGTTGGATGGATAATGAATTCTGTATTGGAACAATCCCAGTAGTTACAGACTATTATGTACTAATTACTACCTTTACAGACCTACTGTACACATAATTAATTTCTTCAGAGCACTACTATCATTCTTGACTGGCAAAATACACAACCTAAATTACAAGAGCCAGAAATTAACATGATCCTTTAGGGAGAAGGCATTAACTTGCTTTGCAGTGTTTTGCAATTAGACCATCAATCAAACAGTGAGAAATGATTTTGATAGCAGCAGGCCCAGCACTGAGTACTGTCACAGTCCTGAGCATGGGATGTGTCACATCTCTGCAGCCTTTGGACCTGTTAGGGGATGCTCAGCATTCAATTCTACATGGATTTAACACTCCATAAATGAAAGGGGAGCTTTGTGACATCACATTCCACCAAGCACTGAAGACATGGCAGTGCTGCTAGTGGCCAGAGAGAAAATTTCCTATCAGCTAAGGGACAAAAGCAAAGTTTGGTAAAAGAGGGCTTGACATAACGTGACCTGCTTCTATAATTTCAGAGATTTAAGTGGGTTCTTGGCAAGAACACCAATATTTTAAACTGTTAGTTTCAGTAGTTGGGGGTTTTAGGACATTCTACAGAATTAAATCACACACCCCTCCAACTCCATAGAAAAAGCAGTAGCCTGGGTTTCCCAAGATCTATAACCACACTGGAGTAATAACAGAGTAAGCAAAAATGATTGTTCAACTTCATAACAAGATTTCTCCCCAGAAGCACCACTTCCCTTCAGCTCTGGCTGCATTCCCCTCAAACAGCAAGGCACTCACAGCCTAGTGAGAGCCAACAGGAAATCATTTCTGGAGTATCCTAAAACAAAACTCTGTTAAACGAGAAAAATTCACCAAGTGTTTTTCTCATTGTACCAAAGAATCATGACTAGAATTCAGAGGTGCAATCAAATTTCAGTGCTGCAACTTACACAGAATCCCAAATTTTTGATAAATGTCTACATTACCATTTCTTTTACTTCAGTTACCATTCCCACTGGCATTCCAAAATTCCACAGAACACAAGACAGTAAACACTAAATCATCCAAACTGCTTTTGGCAATTGTCAGTTTGCTTCCACTCATCCCTTTGTTTGTTTTACATGCTGACTGTGCTCTTGAGAGGATATCCCATGCATTTCTATTTGGCTTTTTATCACTCTCCTACAGTGCACCTGGAGACCACCTCCTGAAATGGGACTGAGGAAGGAGGGCAATCAGCCCAGATGATGCCTGGGATCAGTGTTTGGGCCATTATGGAGCTGCCTAAGGTAAGAGGGGAGGAAGAACAGAGAACATCATTGCACCTTTCCCTTTGCAGATGGCAGCTGCAGGAAAAGGTTCCTTCTGGTGTGCAATTCTTTGGGTCTGTGCTGCAGATAAATGCTCCCAGAGTCTTTTTGGCTTCCAGCAGGTTTTCAAGTTCAAAACCCCCCCTTGAAGTCAGACACAGCTCTGCCTTTGTGCAGGAGTCAGCCAAGTAAGATTGCCATATCCTCAGTACTATGCAGCAGCACCCTTAATGTGCATCCTTTGCTACAGCATCTTATTTTCTAGAACCATTAACTGAGAGCTACACAAGGAAAAATATCTGCAGGGCTATCAGTACACTAAGCCATTGGAGGAGCTTCTGTTGTTCCTGGTTTTACAACTATGTCAACAAGAATTTCTTCTCAATGGAAACTGTCAGCTATGTCAACATTTCAAGAGGGTTTTTTCAGCATTTTTAATGAAGAAGCTTTTCAGGAATTCTGAAATATTTCTTCAGATTTCTGATGAAAGAATTGAGCTCCAGGCAGAAGCTTGTCCTTGTCATTAAGAAGGGGTTCAAGCCATCCTGACTGTTGCTGCTGGGCATTCCTTCCCTTAAAGATCTTCCTGTCACACCAGAAGTGACCAACTCCACATCATTTTATCTCCCTGCAGTGCTAGGAACCAAGAGTCAATCCAGCTTGGGCATGGAAAACAATGTTCAACTACTGCAAGGGATGTTTTTGAATTACTGCATGGAATAGCTGAACATTTAGACCAGAAAGTGGTTCCAAGGTGTGCTGCAAAAGGAGAATTCTAGGGGTTTAAATTCACTGACTACTGAAAGGAATATGAATCTATCTTATGAAAAACACAGCCATGACCAAACTCTTTGAAGAGGTTTCAAAAGAACACAGAAAAAAAAAACCATTCAGAAATAATTCAAGGAAACTACTCAAGAAATAGTTCATTCCAGTCCTTAGAGCCCTTCCTGAGGTTATATTTTTTAACACTGTATTAGTAAAAACTGCTGCTCCTATTCCAGAAATTCCCAGCTAGAAATAATAATGCAAATAAACCTGATTTTAGGATCAGAATTTAAATTTAATTATAATTTCATTAGAAGAAAATTCACATCTGTCTGCAACACACAAAGCACTTTTAAAAGGTATTATTGCAAAAAGGTTCCTCCCCTCATGCTGTAAAGTGAAGGAGGAGCAATTCTTGTAATAGACTGTTATGCTTAATATATGTTTTAAATCATCTTCCTGCTATAAAACCATCATATGAATTCTATGGTATTGCACAAAACATAAAAGAAACTGCCATTGCAGAGTTTTAAACTTAATAAAAGCACAATAAAGAGTAAAGTAAGAATGTACCTTTCATTTGGGTTCCAAAGGTAAGTGCCAATTTTGCAAACAGCTCCGGGTCTTCGAATTTATCCTCTTCAGCTTTTACCCAAAAGCTGTTCTCTCCTATTTCTTGAGGCTCGATCTGAAAGCAAAACAGCATCTCCAGAGTCAGTAGGGAGTGTTTTCAACAGCCAGGTTCAAACCAAGCTCCAGAACTTCTGGGAGAACTGGGCTGAATGAAGTTTAGCCCCATCCTGGGACCTTCTCCCCCTGCTGCTTCCTGCACAAACCCCACGAGCTGAGCTGAGCTGCCTCTGGCCAAAAATGGCTTTACTGCACTTCTCCCATTCTGCAGGTTTTCCTCACAGAACTAAGAACAGCAGCTGCCTTGGAAAGCGTTCTAGCCCTCTCCTGATTACTTTCTAGAGAGTTCCAAACTCTCCAGCACTGCTTCCCTGCTACCTGGGAACTGTGTGGAACAACTTCCCAGGGAATGAACTGTCCATGCAGAGCCTCAGGATGAGCTCTCTCCTGGCTGTATTATAGGAAGAAAAGGCTCTGCAATTTAGGAGCTGAAAGACAACTTGACTCTTCATGTATGACTCAGAACTGCCATTCTGTTTTCAAAATGTATTCCTCTAACAGCTTTGAACACATTATTAATTATTGTTTGTAAGTCTGTTTAAATGCCAAGTAATTTCCAAGGGCTATTTCACTTCAAGATGATATGCAGGGAATTTAGCAATATTGCATTTGTCAGCCTCACTCCAATTTCCCTGCAAAACCCTGCTCCTCCACATTTCAGCCCTGCTTTACCAGCAGCTCCAGGGAAGACATTTTAAAAAACTACCTTAATCCAACACTAATGGGCAAGACAGTTACAGCAAAAGGGACTAAATGAAACAGTAAGAATTTTTATTCCTCAAATGATGGCTCCTTAAAAGTGATGATCAGACTTTGCACTTGCTCAGTAGGCAGCAGATCTCTGGCACTGTTCCCAGAGCACTTAAGCAAAGCGTCCATCTGCAGCTCCTTGCCATTGTCACAGCCAGTGCTCAGAGACACTTCAGAAATTACTCCTATCAACTCCCCAATGGAACTGATCGCAAAGAAATTGGCTGCAATTACCAACATGTATTATAACATAAAAGCCTGCTTCTCTCTGTGTTTACAGGACAGCAGTCTGTGTTCCACAGTTACCAAACTCCTGCAATGCATCCTGAGCCAGTCCTGTCTCCCCAAAATACAATTCCTCCTCCCCCAGTGAAGAAAAAGTCATCACTTTCTCTTTGATGCAGAGTATTTTATAAGAATTACACAAAAAGTGAAGATTTTCAAACTGATTGATATAAACCAGCCAGCCAGGTTTTTAGAGTATTAATTTATATAAATTTAACATTCTAGTTAAATACATTGAAAGCCTGGTTTTAAACCACGACTGCTAGATACACTTTCAGATTGCTTTAGCACATCTCCAAATATTTTGAAATCATTTGAAATCATTGAAGCATTAATTCTTCTGCCAAAAGAAACTATAAATTGGCATGCCAGGCATTTCCACACAGCCTCTCTCTCAGCCTTCTGGATTCCTCTTCCAAAATTGGTGGGATTATTCTGCTGTTCTGTTACCTCAAGGGAAGAGCCTTTTCCCTACTGAAAATTTAGAGGAATCACACAGCCAGGCATATATAAAAGTCCTCCTTTCATTTGTCTTGATGATTTGGTGATTTTGGTACTTTTTCCTACACCAAACATTAACATCTGTCCTATTTTATACCACTAATCAACTGCCAACCCCAACTTTAGAATGCAATGATTTAGTCTTGATAACAGCAGCAATTATCTAATGCCCCACATTTATTGTCTTTATATGGAAGGAGCAGGGGCTACACTGATCAAAAAATGGTTTCACAACAACACATCCCAGCACAGACCTGGATGTTTGCACAACTTGTCCTGTTAGAGAGGGACTGGATTTACTGGAGACAAGTAATAACTGGGAACTGCTTTAAGGGGTCACTTGCAAATCCAATTGTGCTTGCACTTGACTGCTCAAGTAATGTTTAAGATGGCTTTAAAAATGAAATGTGGTTAAATACAACCCTGTGAAGACACTGGAAGCTCATGGTGCCCAAACCTTTCCCTTGAGCAGTCCCATGGCTCCTCCCAGTGGCCACAGCCCTGCTCCAGCACATCACTAAGAACAAGCAATAAATACCTGGGATAAATGATCAACAAGTAACATTAGAGCCTGACATGAGCATCTCTGAACTCCCAGCTACATTGAACATCCCAAATGTAAAAAGCTCAAGTCGGTTTGTTTTGCTAGGTATGTGTGAAAGCTGCTTTAAGACAGTTTGGACATAAATACATATTTATATACAACTTGATGCAAAGCTGCACTTGGTGTTCACTGCCCCTGATCCAGTGCACTGGAGGTGAATTGGCTTCCTGGGATGCCTGGGACAGCAGCAAGTCCTGCCAAGGTGGATCTCACCTCAAATCCCCTCCTATGGCTGCCAGGCGTACCTGTGCAGGGGAGGAACCCCATCCCCACACCTCCTGTCATACCTTGGACCAGTTGATTCTCTTCATTGACACTTCCAGCTTATACTTCTTCTTCTCCTTCATGCCATGGGGCAACGCTGGGGCCACTGGGAAGGGGGCAAAGGGAACCCCCCCGAGAGGGGGAGGCATCGGGGGNGAGGGATTGCTCCTGCTCCAGGCAGGGGGGGAGGAGGAGGGATTGCTGGTCCGCCGGGAAGGGGAGGAGGAGGAGGGATTGCTCCTGCTCCAGGCAGGGGGGGAGGAGGAGGGATTGCTGGTCCGCCGGGAAGGGGAGGAGGAGGAGGGATTGCTCCTGCTCCAGGCAGGGGAGGAGGAGGAGGAATTGCTGGTCCGCCGGGAAGGGGAGGAGGAGGAGGGATTGCTCCTGCTCCAGGGAGGGGAGGAGGAGGAGGGATGGCTCCAGCAGGGAGTGGAGGTGCTGGAGATGGTGGGGCGTTCTCTCTTGGGAGCCCTGGAGGCATTGCTGGGACTTCTGACAGGCTTGGACCCTGAAACAGAAAAGGGAATTCTTGTCAGCACTGCCAGGAGGCCATTTGATACGAAGCCCAACCAAGCAGGATGGTTTTTAGCCAACTGCACCTCAAGAAAGTGAGAAATGCAATTGTTCTCCTATTTAAATGAGAAACAATAACAATAGATTATACCACGTCCCATAAAGCTGCCAAGTAAACTGAATAACCTAGCATTTTTATAAAAACAAATTGTTTCAATTTTAAAGAAAATTTAATAGTAGCAGTAACATTTAAGTGAACAGAACAGCATTTTATTTCTTACCAATGCACAAAACATTTATCCCACTTAGGATACCCCGGCAAGCTGGGGCATCAGGGATGAGAATAACCATGCTGAATTTTAACAACACTCTGCTGCTGCTGGAAAATTTTCCCCAGCAATCAGTGGAGCTGCTACTGCAGTGCAAGAGGGCACAGGATCACAGTTGTTCATAACTATTCTGACATCTGGAGGGGTGAAGGGTGTGCAAAAACCATCCTGCTGTCTTTGAAATCTGTCTGCTTCTCTGGTGAGGGCAACAAAGAACAACCACAATACCCATCCTAATCAGTTCTGACTTAATAATAAGAAAGAGAAACAACATTTCAAAGCATCAGAGGGGTGAGTGCAGCTAAAAGTAAGTGTCACCATATTCTGTGGGGAGCACAACACTAGAAAAGGGAACAGATCCCAGAATTACAAGGTTAATTAACCAATGGTCAGCATTACTGTGAATGCCCTGTCATGTCTGGATCATCTCAACTGTGTTAGAATCAATAACACAAGATTAACAATTAATTAGGCTAAAAGTACATTTTTTTCTTTGCACAAGGCATGTGTTTCTTTGGCCCACAAATTATTATGCAACTATTGCTGGAGAACTCATTAAAACAGGCTGTAAAATTTCAGTGTAACACTGGCTTGTAGGAATTTGTAACAAACATGAAAAGTGGCAAGAAGGAAGTAAGAACAGCAGTGTCTGTGTCTTCACCTCAGTGCCCAAATAGGAAGTGAGATCCCAGGCACTAACATCACAAAAATCAAGGCAAAAAGGCAACAGGCAGACCTTGCCTAGCATTGAAGGAGTACAAAATAAGCCAGACTGAGGCAATAGCACTAAATCATAATATCTGTTAGTTCCTAAAAGGTATAAATGACCTGCCTAAAACCCAAAGCTGGTGTAAAAAATCAAAAATAAAAAAGGCTTATATAAAGCTTCAGAGTAAAATATATATATATAAAACCAAAAGCCTTCAAAAATCAACACTTCTGAAACAAAAACTTTCTGCAAAACATACAGAAGCAGCAATGTGAAAGCATAAACAAATACCTGCAGGAAAAAAAAAAACAAAACATCAGGCTGGATGCAAGATTTTTATAGCCTAAGGAAGATTTTTTCTCAATAAAGCAGCTACCTGTGACAGGTTGAATATACAACTATTTGAAAAATGTTACCTCCATTAACTATCCTTAGTAACTCATGCTGGCTGCAAAACAAATCAATACACCTATAGCAGACATTCCAAACTCCAGGGAGACAACTTACTCCAGGGGCAATTTCTTTTCAACTTCTCAAAAAAAAAAGAAAAATCAGCTGGGCTGTGGAACTTAATGTGATATAGTTTTATTACCTGGGTCCGGAGCTGTTTGACTTCTGATTCCAGCTCTTTGATTTTCTCTTCTCGTTTCTGCAGCTCTGCTTGTGCCTCCTGTCGAGCTGTGAACTCTTCATCAAACTGTAACAATTGAAGCAGGACAGGAGAGTTTGTCCAGCTGTGGTCACACCAGAGCCTATATTGGCAGGAATTCTTTCAACAACAGCACAGCTGGAGCAACTGATGCACTTTTAGCTCTATTAGCAGCATTTTTCTGACATGTTCACTTTCAGTACCACAATTTCTTCCATCAATAAGTCAGTTCCAGAGAACCACCCACATCCAGCTACTCAGTACAGGTTTTTCCCTCCTTTGGAACACTGCAGACTTCTCAAACCAAACTGAAGTCTATTGCAGCAAGCTTCAATTCATTAAAAATTCAATCTGCAATCATCATGTTCAAGAACATGTTCTGCCATTTGGCCTGAAAATGCCTACTTAGACCAGACCAGCAAAAAATCCAAATTTTGAATGTGTCCAATACACACTTCCAACACATGAACTTCAGTACTACTGCAGCTAATATAGCACATTCATTCATCTTTTCAAGTTTATATCTGCACCTAAGTTATTTAATTATGACTCTTTGAGGACTGAAGAGCAACAAGTGGAATTTTTGCCATCAGTTATCTACAGCACAGGAATCCAACTGAAGAGATGTACAGTTCATGCTACTTCTGATTTCAGACTCAACTGCATCTGAGCCTTTCCCACACACAGAACCACAGAGCTTTAAAAAGGAAAGCACATCCTCCCTGTGAGAGCCACCATTTCCCAGTTTTAGCTGGGAAACAAGCTGGCTGTGTTCCTGTCAGCATTCTGCTCCACACCTTCAAGAGAACCATGAGCAGGACTTACCTTTCTGGAAAATTCTGCTGCTTTCTTTTCACTCTCTTCTACTTTAGCTTTGTCCACACAGGCATCTAGAATTGAAATAAAATCCCACACACCAGTCAAGTCAAACTCATCACAGCTCTGAGGTGCTTCCAACCAGAACTACCCTGTGAGCCCATGACATAAAACAACAGGCATTTTTAGTTTTTTGACCCTGTCTCATTTCATTCAAGGCTACAGCCTTTGGTCTGCTCCTCCACAAGTACACCTGAGGCTTACATGCATATTTGCAGAACACTCAAAAAATTCACAGGCAGGCTAAGTCTAGACAGAAGAACACAAAGAAAAACAGGGTGAAATTGCTTAAAGAGTACAAACCAACAAGATGTGTAAAATTAATGTCCATCCTTCCTCTGTATTTGAAATCTGGGTCCATGCCACTGCAGTGCAGCACTATCTGTGACACACATTCTTCTATGATCTTGTAATACTGAGGTCTAAAACAGGAAACATGCACAAGACAATAAGAACATGAACAACCCTTTATGCAGTTGGGGAGGGGGGCAACTAACTCCTGACATCTGAATGTACAACTGCCAGAAGAAGTTTCAAGCTCTAACTCTATTTGGTACTCCTATTTGTAAATATTTTGGAATGGTGCCTTGACCTTGCTAAGACACTGTGCTGCACATAAGGGAAGTTTGCACTGAAAAGACCAGATCCAAGGCATGTGGGAGTATTTTCAATTATCAGTTGTACAACTCTCATTTTCTTTGAAGCAATGAAGGTATCAAACTTGATAAAGAAATCGTGCCCAACAAGTTGAGAGGTTTTTGGGAGGAGGGTGTTAGACTAAGCTTCAAGTCTTTGAAATCAACACTATTTTATTTACTAAGATCTTTTTAATGCTAACATGGAGCAAAAAGATAAATAACACATCACTCTCAGAGGGACTTTTTAGGCATGAGCTACTCAGTTTACCAGGGTCTTGATTTCTCTTCTTGCCCCCACTCCCCCCAAAAAACCCAGCCTGGCAGCTGGCACTCACCGGATATAGTAATCGTTCCTGATCAGAAGGAAATGTTGGAGAATTGACAACAAGTAATTCTCAGAAGAAGTATCTTTCACCATGTTATACAGCAGATGAAATACCTCGCTCACATCAGTGCAAACATAGTTAAGAAAACACAAGCACTTAAAAAACAACCAAAAGACCAAAAAAGCCCAGTGCAGCACAGAACACCCAAACACCTCCCCAGACATTGCCCATACTGTTCAAGGAAAACCCCTCCACACTCCAAACTCTGTCCTCAGCAGTAAATATTCATTTTCTGCTCAGATTGTGCACAGAATTTCTGTGCCCTGTTTAACAATTAGGCCAATCATGCTATTAACTTCATGGTTTAGAATGCTGTAAAAATATTTCACCCAAACTTGGTTTCCACTCTGAGCTCAGCCAGGCTATTGGCAAACACACACTGGTGAATCATTTGCATTTCCTAAAGATGACCTTTACCTGTAATTACCTGTTCTGCCAAACAACAGCATTACAGGGGATTTTATACTCCTCCCACTGACTGCCTCTGACTCCCTCTGCTGCCTCCTAAAACCTGCCAGCAGCCTTTCTGAACCTAGCAAACTTGGAATTTCCTGCTCCTTCCCAGCTACAAAAGGCACACATCTGAAGTGCTTCAGAACCTATGAGAAATTTGTTTCCTTTTATTATCAAAACTCCTTTTTCTTCAAACTTATGATCTTCCATGGGTATAATTTTATCTCTTCATGTATTATGAGACAGAGTTTAGCTTAATAAATGTTATTTATGAAAAATTAATTCAGTTCCCAATGACTTACATTTGACATGCAAATTTAAGCACTAATTATCTAAATATTTTCTAACAAAAAAAGCAACTGGAGAGAAATCTGCTTGACAAAGCCCCTGGTAAGACACACAACTGAGACAAATAACCTGCACATAGAGCTCTGTAATTTCCATTTAATCAAGTTCTGAAACGACACAAGTTCTACCAGCATTTCCTTAAAGGATATTCCATCTCAGCTTTGATATCATTGAGGCGATGTGACAGTTCAAAGTGGTCTTCATCTTTGTTCTCATCAAACACCCTCAGCTGAATATCAAGCTCGTCATTTTCCTTATCTTTCAAGGCCTGTTTTTCAAGGTAGAGTATATCTTAATTTTTTCCTTTTTTAAAGCAAGAACTCCCCCCCTTGAAGGACTGTATCATGATGAAATATGAGACATTAACCTTTAGAACAGAAGCAAGTTTTAATTCAGTGCCTGGGCTTTTTTTATTATAACTTTTGTTATTATAATTGTAATGATTCAACTGAGAAAAACTCAAGGCAAAGGATCAGCCCACAGAGCAGGTATGGGCTACAGAACAAACAAGACTTCCAGTTGAATCCATCTCTCTTAATGGGACATAGCAATTCCTGCTTGTTCATGTCAGAGTTCCTTTAAAAACTCAACAAGTGGATTTCAAAACAATAAATGACATGAGTTTAGGAAGCCTACAGAAGTGTAAAGACTTGCTGACAATTTCTGTTACTCAGTTAACCTAGACCATGGCATTATCTATATATAATATCCCTAAGAAAAAGTAACATCACTCATCAGACAGTGTCTCAAAACTTAATGAGTCAAAAATGGAAGTTTTTGTTCCTGACATCTTAAAAGTCATAGCAGAATAAATTCTGTTTCAGACAAATATAAGCAGGTACTTTAATTTCTCTCATCTTTTGTAAGAAAATGATGAGTACTTTAAATATATTTATTTTGGATGTAACCATCAGAATGGTTTCTTGGTTAAGAGCTACAAATCTCTCCCCAAGTCAGAAATATTCCTGTCTGTGCAGCTGCATGAAGACAGACATGCAGTCTCAGAATGAATTCCTGATTTGATTTTTCCTTCAAATGTCCCAATGCATTCTCAGTAGGCAGATTAAAGAAAAAGCAGATTTCACAGCAAACAAGAGGAACAGCATATACAAAGAAAGCCAATCCAAGATTGGTTCCACAGGCAGATTCACATTCACTGCATGTGCTTTGAGCTCACTATGCAGAACTTGGCTGTTCTCATTTAATTTCTAATTTCTAACATATTGACTTGTTTCAACTACTGTTCTGGTTTATACAGCTCATGAGAACCTCAATCTGTAACTCTGCAGGCTGAAAGCAGATTGGGACTGATCACCTGACCTTCTGCACCACCCAAATCCTCCCCAGTCCTGTTCTGGGTAAACAGTTTGGTCATCTTCAACATTCACAGTGGACAGTGACCAACCCCTGGACACAAATGACTTACTGGCAATATTTTCTTCAGGCCACAACGTAAAAACTCATTTCTCAAGTGTATCCTGAAGTCAAGATCTTCAGGAGATGTAACAAGGGCATTGATGAGCTGCATACAGGCTACCTGTAATCAGAAAGAAGCATGAAAACCAACACTTGCAGTCACTGCTTCAGTTTAATCAGAAAACCAAAGAGATGAATATGATTTATTGTGCAGCACACATGCAACACTTGGGTTTATTTTAGCAACATCCAATCCTGCTCTGTTTCCATATCAGGATGCCTCTGCTGTGTCACAATAGTACCAAATGAATGATCATCACAGCATAATGTCATGGAATGGGTTGGGTTGGAAGGGATGTTAGAGACCATCCAGTCCCACCCCTGCCATGGCAGGGACCCCTCCCACTATCCCAGGGGGCTCCCAGCCCTGGGACACTGCCAGGGATCCAGGGGCAGCCCCAGCTGCCCAGCACCTGTGCCAAGGCCTGTCCCCTCTAAAATCAAGCACCAGTTATTCCCAAACTAAAGCTGCCCATTGTACCTCTTTCTCTTTCTCCTCAGCATTCACCAGTTTGCAAACAAACTGTTTCTACAGTAACAAAAAACTTGAAAAACCCACATCAGAACCTCCCAAAAAACACCCATACCCAATTAGTCACATCACCAGGTGTTTGCTCCATTCCTTCAGGGCACTTCTGCAAAACACCTGAAGTCTCAGGATGGTGGCTAATGCTTGAATTGAACAGCTGTGCACTTGAATGGATTTATTTGAAAACAGGTAGACAACAGCACAACGCCAAAAGTGCTGATCCACATTAAAAGGCTAAAATGGGACTCAGGGGAAATACCAAGTTTGGTGAAAGATGTTAACTGCAAATATAAGTAGCTTTAGAGTAGGACAAAAAGAAAAAAAAAATCAATAGCTGCAGAGGAAAAAAAGCAGATAAAAAGCACTTTCCTGTTTTAATTACATTCACTATTTAGCTTTAATAGAACACCTTATGGAGTCTCAAATTTCTATTAGAACACCCTTTCAAAGGCACTCTCTTGATAGAGCTGCATCTTCAGATAATGCAGCATCATGGGCTTGCTTGAATGACTCTTGTTATTTTACTACTCTGACATGACTTAACAAGCCAAAGCACATGTCCAATCTGAAATTAATAGAGAGAAGAGATGCCATCTGCTCTGATTGCTTCTGCCACAGAGACTCTGCCTTCATGGCTTGTGCTAATGCATTACCAGCAAAGAAGGATTTTGTCAGAAACAAGGTAATGAGAATGGCAGCTGTGCCCTCCCTGAGGTGTCAGGGAGCTCTGGGAGGGGAGGCTGGCAGGAGAGGTGGGTGCTGGGTGTTGTTTCCTTAAATCAACAAGGTCATGGAGGAGGAGACAACTCCAGCATGAACTCTTCAGTGGGAGCACTACTAAGATTAGAAAGTCATTTATAGAAACTCACTGGGCATCATTAACTCATCAGCTCTGAAACAAGAGGTGCTGATGGTGAACACAGCATTAATGCCACTACAGCTGATGTGGATTTGAGCCAAGGCTGGAAAAAGGCAAACCAAGGATACCTGCCCTGCCTGCATTTTCCCTTATCCTTCAGCCAAAGCAGCTGAAAAATAAATGTGAATACAAACTACTCTATTATGAGAAGATAACAAGTCAAAGTCATCCTTTATTAGGATATTCAGCCACTTGGCCTCTATACCAAAACAGCAGTACCCAAAAAACCCAACCAATCCCAATTAACAAAAAGCTGACATCTCAGTACCAACCCAAACTCTGGTGCCCACAGAGCATAAAAAACCTCTATCCATGGACACACAGGCAGCAGTGAACAGGCTCTAAGCCACAACTTAGCAAAAACCACCAGCACAGACTATTTTGTTATTTTATAAAAATAACTTTGAGAGCTCATGAGATCACCCTCAGAGGAGCACTAGTGGCTGATGAAAGGCACAGGTTGAACACACACAGCAAGGAATGCCAGCCCTTGTTGACAAAAGTACCAACAATATCCTGCTGCAATTCACTCAGCCCAAAAGGATCCCTGCCAAAAATGGGCACACCCCATGCTACACCTGCTGTAATTAGCATATATTTGAATATTTAATAAGCCACAGGTACTGCTGCCCAAAGTACCAACATGAGGAACCAATTTATTACCTGAACATTACATCTAGCATCCAAGGAAAGAAATATCACTAATTACTCTCTTCACTAAGGTCAAGATTTCTTGTTCCTATTTTTGGAACAGAGGTGAGTTCCTTGGCCTCCCACACCAACAAGTAGAAACTCCTGTACCAGTAGGCCACTGCATTTATTTCTCCTCTTGGACTGGCCACTGGATCAGCAGCACTGAAAGGTGCTCTGTGTGAATGAAAGCTCACCAAGCAATACAGAGTTCCAGCTGGAGCACACACAAAGGCAAACTCACCTGCAGCTGGATGAACTCGTGGTTCTCCAGGCCTTCAACAATCTGGGAGAAACGCTCCTCCCTGCTGTGCCTCTCAGCAGCAGTTGTTATAGCACCTAAAAGCTTGTCCAGGCTAAGAGAAAGACAAACTGTCAAAAGAGCACAGCACAGCCAACTTGCTCTTTAAACATCAGCCCACTACTCACACCACTCAAGACTTGAGTGCACTGACACAGTTGAAATGCATTTATCTACTCAAAGCTGAACACAATGCAAGAACCAAGTGTTAAAAATGTCTACAAGATGAATGTTAAAGTAAGAAAAAAGAGTGAATAAATGTCTATATTATTATTTCAGTTAAGAAACTACTAATGATAGGGAAAAATCCCTACCTTGACAAGACTCTGCATTTGATAACAGTTGACATGTTTAACATCTGGAAATGCTAACAAATTGTCCTTTCAGAAATCAAAATGGTTTAATCTATTTATTACACAGAAGACATGAAGTTTGTCCATTTTAACCTTCAGTCAATTAACACAGTGGTGAATTTACAGAAACCATATGCCAAATTATTATCTTTGTTTTAAAAATCTCATGGGCAAGCGCTAAACAACTCTAAGTTGAAGAGTTCCAAAGCCCAGCTGTAAATGCAAACTTGATGTTCCTGTGGTAGAGAGGTGATTTGTCCTTCCAGACCTCCCACTTCAGCCTTCACAGTGTGCAGGTCTCTGCTCATTTGCTTTTCTCTGATTTAATACTGAATTAATGCAACAACAGGTGAAATCTCTTTAATTTTAAACCACATATTAAAGACCTAAAGGGTGACATTTGTTCCACTGGCAGCTTTTCTCACCTGTGTCCAAATTAACAACTCATAAGCACAAAAAACCTGCTCCAGGATCTCACTTACATGTTTTCCTCTCCAACAATGCAGATAGCAGAAAGTATTTTCACTGTCTCAGTCATCATGTGTGGTTGCTTTGGATCAATTGCTCTTGACAACAGCAAGAGGCTTCTTTCATCTCCTAGAATCCTCTGCAAACCATACTGGGAGAGAACAAAGCTCCTGGTGAGAAGGTTGTGCTTGCCTTGGGTTCTCAGCACCAGCTTCAGACCCTGAGGGTTCTCCCAGCTCCTCCCTCCCAGAGGGGATTTGGCAACACTGCACCAACACTTCACCAAAATGTCACCCAAATCCCTGGCCATTATTACTTGGTCAGTGTCCCCAATCTTGCATTTGAGGCTTTCTCCTGACAGAGAGAGATTCAGCTCCTCAGGAGGACACCAGGACCTTGGAAAATCAGTACCCACCAAAAGACAATTCAGATTTTATTTTCTATTTATATGTGAAACACCTCAGGAGTGTAAAAAATCTGCTTTTCCCCCAGTTCATTAGACAAGCACTTCTGTGAGATTTTTCTCAACTGAGTAGAAGTAATTGTAAGTAACTTTTATGGAGTTTTATTTGCTGGGGAGGATACACAAAGTACAAGACTTCAGATTTGGCTATGAATTAAGCAAAATTTCAAGTTTAACACACCAGCTTCTCATACTCTGCAAAGCTGAGTAACCTGTTAGAAACAAATCAGATACAACTTAACCTGATCCTTTACCCATGACCCACTAACTTAAAAACTGCTGCTAAAAAGATTTTAAATCTACTCAATTTAAATCAAGTGAGAAATACATTATATTAACAATCATGTACTGAAATCTGAATTTGGAAAGCTGTCTTTTTTTAATTTCCAAGTAATTAATTTCCAAATTCACTTAGCTTAAATTTATACTATCATCCTCTCCTTACCAAATATTTTACTTCCAAAAATCAATAATATTTAACAAAACTAAGAAAAAACACAGCAAGTTCATGAAGAAGACTCTCAACAGAAGTTACACTAAGTTTAAGACTTGCATTTCCCAAGATTTAAACACTGGATACACAAACTTCCCTTCCCTCTCTAACATTTCACAAGTTGTATACATCTTGAACTCAACAAAACCCAGCATGCTAGAAGTAGGTGAATTTAAAGTAATACTTACTTTATTGTTCATAAATGCTTTGAGGCACTGGATAAGTTTATGCTGATTCTTCTTATCAATACTTTCTTGTCTTGAAAGGAATGAGGAAAATCACATAAGGAAAATCTCCATAACCTCCCCATCCCTCCCTTCAAATGATCCAGGTCCTTACTGTTTCTTGTCCAGGAGCTTTTCCAAAGCATCCAACAGAAGTCCAAGGCCTTCATGTCCAAAATTGTTAACCCAGCTGGACAAAAAAAAAAAAAAAAAAAAAAAAAGAGGAAAAATGCTTTTAATTATGTCTTAACCAAATGGAAAAGTTGCAAAGCTGTTTCTCTGTTACTGCTTGTGCATCCCTTCCCAGGCTCCACTTTGCTCTCCCTTCCCAAAAGACCTGAGCAGCCACAAAGGCAAACACTTCCAACAGGTACAAACTGCTGAAAGCCACAGTGAGAGGTGAGCAGAGACTGCAGACAGCTGCAAACATTTCCCTGCCCCTTACCCAGGGTGCTGAGAACACTGCTCTGCTGTCAGCAAGCATTAGCACAATCACCCTGGTTTCAAAAAAACCCCAAGCCCACGACTCTGCTGCTCAGCACAAACAGAATGATGAAAACCACTGCAGGAATTGCTCTGCTCACCTGACTGGGTTGCTGGTTAGAGACACTCTCAGAGACTCCAGGCAATTAAGAAGTTTTTCATCTGAAATTCCAGATCTCAGCTCATGGATATATTCTTGTGAGGACAGGGTACATTCGTGCTTGCTGTTTTTCAATCCACCCTATCACAGAAGGCAGAATGTTGCTGAGTGTTCCAGTGATGAAACAGTGTTTAGGTGAGAAAACAGAAGGCTAACATTTCATTATGATTTTCCAAATCATAGTACAAGTATTCAAGACACCTGACTTGGATTTGTCATCAGTGTTTAATACTTCTGCTTTTACATCACAAGGATAACTATTTTTGCTGGAATTTTTTTCACTTCTTTGAGTAAAAGTGCATACAGTGCAAATTGAATATAAAAATTTAATTCCATCATTCAGCTGTATTAACATATTTAATGAGGGTGTGTTAAACATCTACTTCACAACACTGTATTGGAAACAATCACAAAGAGACACAGAAAAAACCCTGTTCCTGCAATGTCATGAGCCAATTTCTGCTATACCATAGTCCATGTTTGCCCCCTAATAGAGGTCTCTAGAGGATCTTGTTTGCTGCAAAAAAATCATACAGGAGATTTGCCAGAGAGCTCTCTCCTGCTCAAGTGCCACTACAGAAGAATAACTACTCACACAGTATTTCACTATTAAAACAGCTATTAAAATACCAGTTTTCAGAGCTATGGTATCCATGAACGAGACAAATTATTTTTCCAAAAGGTGCAACTAATCTTTTGTACAGCTCTGACAAGTTGCAGTAGGCTTATCTCAGAAGAGTGCTTTTGATTCATTTGCAGCTCCTAAAGCTCCTTAGCTCTGAAGGGTCTGGTGAAGAGAGCCTGATAAAGATGTCATGGGTGTAAAGGCAATATCAAGTGCCTGTCCTAGAAGAGGATTTATATGCATTTCATTTTAATTTTATCACTTCCACTACAAATACTCTAATTGTCTCTCTTTCACAAAGCCCCACATCTTATGAAGTTTCTGGTTTGCTCTCTTCAAATTCCTACCATTCATTTTCCAAAAATACACTAAACATGGCTGATGCCAAAATGACTTGGCTACATTTCAGTGAATGACTTTGACCTAGCCAGATTCAAGGCACAAAACACAACTGAGCTCCCAATGTTCTTTCAGATGCAGGACAAAACCAGGACAGACTGGGACTGCAGGGAGACAACAGGGCCCTCTGCACCCAGTCAGCTTTGAAGATGTTCCTTGCTGACATGCAGAGCACCCTGAGCTGGGCATCACACACCAGGTCCACAAGGACCAAGGCAAAGATGAGTGAGAAGGAGAAGAAGGGACTGGAATCAGTCTCCAGCAATATCCTGAACCAAGAGATGCTCTTCCACCAGAAGAAAAAGGAATTCATGGGTGGGGATTATCTTTATAAGAGTAAGAGCTCATTGTAAATCAGGTTAATATATAAAAAATCAGCAAAATGCAGAAAAAAAAAATCATCACTCTGAAGGACCTTAAGGTAAAGAACTAGGAAAAAGGAGCAGCTTTATCCCACCCATTGGATGGATGGAATCAGGAAACCTTCTATATGTAACTAATGCACATCATCTACACAACAGAGAACTAATTGGGCACAAATTTAGTCACTCCAGACACTCCCCAAATGGTAAAAGGAGAGAACAGAAATGCTGCTGAGAGCCACAAAATGTACAGAGATGAGACAACGGCAACTTCAGCCAATTGAACATGGCCTGTTAAGCTAGACCCTGGAAAGCACTCTAGAGTGCAAGACAGTGGTTTTGCCCAAGAGATGAGTTTGTCCTTCCCCTGCAGTCTGCTGCAAGCTCCAAAGGAGACTCCAGCTCAGACTGAAGTCTTTGCTACTCTTTGTTTCATGTTTAAACCAAGGTGGGATCTTGCTGCCTCCTCTCTCTCCATCCTGGCCATCAGGATCTCTGCTCTGCCTGGTCCCTTATTTCAGAGGGCTCCTCAAAAATGGATCAATAGTTCAAAGAACTGGCAGTGAGCTCTAATAAGGCTCCTTCCCATGGCTTGCAGGGCAGACACATTTCTTCACAGGTTCCTTGAAAAGGCACCTTTAACTGCACAGCAATAAGGAATCAACTCCTCTTCCTTATTTTCCTCCCTCTTCAAAACAGCTGGTCACTCAGGACAGCTCATAAAAACCCATGCTTGAAATCTCTCAGAGAAGGTTCAGCTTACCAGGATTACTCTCTGTTATTCCCTACAATCAATGTCTCAGTCTCAATCCACTCTCACCTCTAGCTGTGCTAACTCGAATGCTGAACCAGGTTTACTTCTTTTATTTCCCTATTCAAAGAGAGCTTGATTGGAATACTATTTTCAAGTATTGCTGTGCCTGTATACGAATCAGATTTTCATATAAACATTTCTCATTTACTTTGAGGTACAAGGTCTCAGTGAAAAATGTTCTACAGGAGAATTTCTAATAAAGATGAAAGCAGTCAAAAGAAACTGAAGAGGGTTGGGACCCACATGAGAATGTTCAGAGATTAAACCAATTCTCAAGAATGAAAATCTTAGAAGTGACTTCACAACCTGTCACCCCCACAGGGTTACAGCTAAGGCAGAGAATGTCTCATTGGCCACCTCCAAGGAGAGCCAGCACCACTCCACAGTGCCACCAGTGCTGAGGATCCCACGTAAATCCAAACAAGTTCAAGCCCCCAAGTTCCCATGAAGGGGGAAACCTCTTCTCTGCCACCTCTGCCACCCAACAGCTCTACCAGGAGCAGCCCCAAATTCCTCTTCTCCCTGATCCCTTCCAGCAAAGCTGCCAGAAGCAAGCAGTTCCTAGAGGATGACTCCTGGCAGAGGCACACACAGTGCAAGTGCTCCTCAAGCAATAATATGCAGAAGCCACACTCCAGGCACAGCATTTCTTATTTTAGTATTTAGCAAGTTATTTGCACAAAAACATGCTTTGAATGCAGAGTTGTTCCTGCTCTCTATCAGACCCTGAACTCAAAGGCATGGAGAAGAAAATATCTTTGAATTTCTCCCCTACCCACTGTGGGAATATCAGCTTCCTTTATGAAAGAACCTTCACAGAGCAGCTGTCCAGGCTAATTCACACCATAAGGAAATGACACAGCAGCAGGGATTACTGGAAACTGGTCTGAACACACTGAACTGGAAAATTAATAACCTGTCCCCTCAAAAATCAAATACCTTTAAATACATAAGCACAATGAAGGTATTTTCCTCAATCAGGGGAAGAATCAAGTGTGTCCAAAACTAAAAAGTAGTAATGAACACAAAAATCTCTTTAAAGGCCATTCTGAATAAAACAAAACCAAGAGGAGAAATATATAAGAATATAGTGTGTAGGATAAAAATCTAATTGCATCTGAGGGGGTGATTAGATGGTTTTAAGCCATAGATTGTTCTCCATAATTTTTACTACAGAATTTAATAATTGAATATGACCTAAGTAGAAATCCTTGCTGTACCTGAAAAGCCTCTTTTGGCTGTAATCAAAATAAAGTCCATTCATAATTTAAAAGAACATCTTTGCTTCCAAACACTGTCTTAAATCCATATGCAATTATTCCCCAAATCATTTTTTTCCAGGAAACAAAAACTTGCTGAGCTCATTCCAACAAACTAAATCCCAAATATCTGTTTATAATATTTGAATCCAATCAAGATAACACAAAATGTAGATGAGTCCTTAATAAGAGAAAAGCTATACTCTCAGTGATCTCATCTTACATGTACTGACCTCTTGAATCCTCTGAATTAATCTTATTCTCACATTGATCATCTCAAGTTGCTATTTCCAAGACAAACTATGAATAATAACAATTTGGACATAAAAAATTCCACATCTAAGCAGAATGAAGTAAGCCAAATACTGTCAATGTAAAATTTCAAGTGCCTGCCTTCAATAAAAAGCAAGACAAGCTTAAATTATATTTGTTGCCCGCAATGCAGAGATGAGCTGAGTGAGTTTGAAGTATTTGGAAATAGACTCTTGAAAACTTGAGGAAATCCCTCAAAAGTGTAAGCAACCATCTCATGCTGGTAAGATCAACGTGATTGAGGTGGTTGACAATTATTTTGATAAAACAAAGACTCAATTGTGCACACTGAACTTTCAAAACCCAGATCAAAGTCCAAAATATTCCAGCCTTATCTCTAAAAAGGGAAGATCATAAGAGAAAACCAAACTCGTGTTGGTACTCACCGGAACTTTACTTCCGACTATCTGCATGCAGGGGCCAGCCAAGAGAGGTTATTGTGTAAAAAAGATAATAATAATACATAAATAAACACAGCACAGTACTTAGTAGGATGCAGTTGCACACACATTTTTCAGTGTTTAATCATTAGTAGTAGTTACATTCTTTTATTACTTTATCAACCTCTTTAGGGGTTAGAGCTTGACAGGCAAACTGTAACTCTACAGCAGGAGCAACAACTTCTAATTCTTGTGTTCTGCTGCTGAATCATCAGTATTTGACACATTTACCAACAAATAACTAAATACCTGTCTTGACAGCTACATCTTAAAAGATTAAATACCCCATTTGTTAAAATTATCAGGTCAGATACTTTGGATATGACACTGGGAACACACTAATGGCATACTGACTTCCTTGTATGTGTAACAACTGCTTTTATTATGGAGCTTTTGATCTGTTTAGATGATGTCACCACTGAATTTAATTAAGTTTTTTGTAATCAAAAACATAGCCTACAGTTATAACTCCAAGTTGCATTTCAGAAAAATCTCACATGACATTTTTATTTAACTGCTCGGTATGGATGCTTCTAATTACATGGATAATTAAACAGTGATTTTCAGAATGCTATCTCCTCCTTACCATGGAACAGCATCTCTCTATATTCATGAACAAAAAGGTGATTTTCCCCAGAGGGAGCTGCAGGGAGGCAGCACATCTGTGCCCTGCTCTGTCATCCTGCACGTTGTTCCTGGGAACACCAGGACATGGACAATGGACACCTGCCCCAAGGGCACAGCCTCTGCTCCTCAGCTCACCTGCCAGCTCACTGAATAACCACCTCCAGCTGCTCACACCTCAACCTCTGCCTGCTCAGCCTCCACCTGCTGCACTTTCTCCTCTTATCTCTTCCATTGTTCCTTCAGGAACTTTTTTGGAAAGTCCCTGCAAGTCTTTCACAATCAACACTTCACTTCTGAAGGAGTTTCCTCTAGAAGCACAAGGGATTGCCATCACCAGACAATCTCTCCCTAATTTACTGTCTTCTCCTCTCACCCATGTTCAGCTATTCAGTACAGCACAAAATGTCACCAGGTTCAACCCTGAAACAGAATTCCAATCCTTCACCAGTTCTCAGGTATAATTTCCATGGTGAACAATCTTTCTCTCCAAGTGAGAGAAGGAAAGAGAAGCACAGAAAATCACTTCCCATGAAAGCATCCAGCTCATCACCTTCCACGTGTCCTCCACCCCCAAGCAAAACCTTCTTCACCCAGTGAAACCCAAAGTTCCTTTCTCAGAACTCTGAAGACAAATGTTTCAGAAAAGCATGGTCAACATGCTGCAGACAGCACACAGGCAGAGAAAACAAAGCACCAAATTTAAAATAATTTGGTTAAGATATCATCAGCAAATGAAAATTATATTTTCACATGAAGAGAAGGAGCTCAAAAGCCTAATGAAAACAAACATGAAATGAACTGCAAGAAAAGTCACATCAACTGTTAAATGTGTTTTGTGAGCACTAAGCAGTAGGTCCAAGTATTTTCAGTGTAAAAAAGGAAGACAGATAATTATGTGTGGCAAAAGAAAAAGGTAGAAAATTTAGACAGAAGGTTTTGAATGCAACCAGCATTTTCATGGAAGACAATCCTGAAGAAAAGGAAGTTTGACAACACATGATGCAGTAAAGATTGACTAGAGCTTGAATTCATTGAGTAGTTGCACTAAAGAGAAGATGAAATTATAAGTGAAAATAACGTTTTGTGCCACTGTAAGATCCCAATCAACATTTTAAAATTAACCTCTGTTTTTTAGCTTTTTTTTTTAACAATCAAGATGCTAGCTATTTAAAAGTTAAATGAGGATAACATGCTACAGAAAGGTAATGTGTATTTCTGAAAGATTCCATTCAAATGCTGTGATTCAATTGCAAGCAGGACGTACTGAAGCACACAAACTTCAACATGAGCTGTTTTTCCTCTAGGAAAAACACTTTGCAATGTGCAAAAAACATCCACACTGGTGCTGGCTTCAGCCCAAAGTGCACATTCATGTACGAGGAGCTCTCAGGATGACCTGGTTTAAATTGTTAGTACATTTGAACAGATGAGTTGCCAGCTCTGTTCCATCTCCCGTGCTGCAGCACACATGGGGAGCAGTGCAATGCATGAAACCTGCAGCAGTGAGCCATGCAGTGTAGCCATGCTTCCCTTGCTCAGCTGCACAGCTCTGGGGCTTCAGGCAGCCACATTGCAATGGCAGGGCACATGAGAGACATCACCACTGTTCCACTACTTTTTGGGGAAAAAAATGCAAATACTTCCATTTCTACTTCCACTTTCTACTGCTTCAATAAAGTATTTGTGCATACTAAGAAAAATTCCAGATTGAATGTTGATCATCAAGTGAAGATAAAAACTTTACAAAGCATAATGAACAGAGACAGTCTAGTTCATAGTTCATAACATCCACTGCATAAGCTCGAATAATTATCCAGTAATTTGTACATTTAGACCATGCTTAAAGCACTGGATTCCTTCCAGCACACACTAAAGGACTGGGGATTCTGTTTAAGATGAACTCATGCAGGAACATCACTCATCTCACAATTTAAATCACCATTTTCATCACCATTTCACCACCATTATAACACAAGCTTTTCCTCACTGAAATTTATAATGTTTCATGCAAGACATTTGCATAATAATTGCACGTCATTGTCGTCTTAATTGTTTAAATTTAACTCTGCAGAGCTGATTTTCAAGGTTAACAAGGGACAAATCAACTGTACTGCCTGCAGTCCATGCTTCCAGATTCCTTAGGCAGACACCAACACAATCTCTACTCATTTCTATATTTGCCACAGTCAACTTTTAACACACACAAACCATTGCTGGTGTATTTTATAGTTAATTAGCACATAAAGTTCAGCTGCAGAAAATAAACTGCAGCTCCTCACTTCTTGAAATCTATTCTCCACCCCAAAAAGGCTGGGGCATCCAGTCATTTCCTTACACTTCCTGCACCCCAAAGAAGACAGTCTTCAAAAATTGTGCAGGAAGGGTTAATCAATCAATTAAATCACAGAGACTGGTCAACACCAATGACAAGTCTATTCAAAAGCTATTTTTTCTATTCAAAAGCTAATTTGAAACTGGTTTTCAGACCATCTTTTCACCCAAGGAGTCTAGTACATACATCACTACAGAAACCACCAAGCCAGAAACTTTGGGTACCAAAAATTCTTAAGATGAATTGCACAGAAATATGCTCAGGTTCCATCCATGACTCTTCATCACTGGATTTGCAATTTCTTATAGTTTCCAGGAAAGGATCAAGTTTTTCCATTGCCCAGCAAGGGAAATGCAAACTAACTATCCAGATGCAGCTCAAGCATTTAGAACTATGTTAGTGAGCACACATTGATTTTTTTTAGTTTTTCCTACCGCTCTTAGGTGAACCCAGACAAAAAATGTCAAGTTTCAGCCTTGAAAAGCCTAAGCCCCCAAGCTAAGCTCCCTGCTCAGGTGTGGCCTGGAGGCTGTACTTACAGATTTGGCAGTTGCAGAGATGTACTGCACAACCATCTCACGTTTGGTGCTCAGGTCTTTGTCTCGCAGGGGAGCTTTCCGTTCCTCGTTCAGGTTCATGTCCTCCTGCAAAGGAACACCCCACACGACATCAGCAATGCATCTCAGGACCTGCTGTCTTTGCTCTTTTTAAGCTGCTTTTGTTAAACAGTTAGTTTTCAAGCAAACACAAGTGACTTTTCCAGTTTATCTGTGGTGTGTTTGATTTTGCCCAACCTGATTTGCTCATTTAATTCTGTCACCTCGAGTGTTTGCTGGTTTTGAGATTTAGCCAAAATTTAAATTGCTTCAAGGGTAGTTAGCATTTGTGAAATTTGGCTCAAGAGGTAAATCTGGAGGACAAGCACAACAATTCTACACCTCAAGTTGATTCCTAAGTGTCAACTCCTGTGATGTTCCTGTGTTTTTAGTGAAATGTTATCACAGTGGGCTCCATTCCTGCAATATCTCATCAGAAGGCTGTTATTACATGGATGGTTAGCTCATGGAAGGGGGAGAGGTGAAACTGTTCCAAGTGATGTATTTGAAACAAGCCTAAAAGTCAAAATTAAATCTATGAAGACACCTCTTTTACTTGAACTGATTAAATACAATGCAGTCATTACTAGTCATGACTAGGTGTGCCATGAAAAGTCCAAGTAACTTCACACTGGCACCTAGGAGCAGTCAATGTCCCTGCAATAACTCCTGGTGAGCAGCCCTGCCACAGAGCTCTGGTCTCTGTGAGACACACCTATTGTCTGCTTCAATTAACATGACTTGGAAAAGTTCAAAACTAATCCCTTAGCAAGCAGATCAAGCAAGAGTTAATTAACACTTATCCAATCCTTCAAAAGACACTCACAGCTCCACTGAACAGAGCAGAGGTAGCCAGTGGAACAGGACAGCTCTCCCCAGCTTTCCCATCTTACCATCATTTTTTCAAAGAGATCCATAACTTCTTTTTCTGACAAGTTCATGCAGCGCTCATCAACAAGTGCCTGGGCATGTGGGATCTCACTAATGGAAGGCTGAGAGTCAATAGGGTGCTGGATGAGAGGCTTCTCTCTTTTCACTGCTGATTTCCTGAAGCTGGTGATTCTGTCACGCTGCAAAGACATTCAAAAATAAGCAGACATAGAAACAGAGAAAAGCAGCAATGTGTTTTAGTTAATGCAAGCAGCAGAGTTAAACTGAACTGTAAGTAAAGTTACTCTAATGTTCAGAGATTACTTTGCACAGAAAGACAATGACATATAAGTTAAACTCATGACAGCTCACATGCAAAAGGGATTTAAATATTTCTCACTGATCCAAAATTGCATCAGCCAGGCTAAGCCCTTAGCACTTGAAAATCTTCAGCTCATCTTCTCCATTAGTCTCTAATTAACCTTGCAGTGAATAAATACGGTACCACAAAGGCAATGTCCAATGTTCCTTCACCTGAAGAGCTACAAGCCTTTGGAGGACAGCTGAAAAAGGCAGTGTTGGGGAGGAGGTACTCACAAGTTCACCAGGCTTATAAAAAAATCCTGCTAAAGTAAAAGAAAGTTTGTAGAGGAATTAATGCTCCAAGCACAGTTCATAACTCCTTGCAGAGTTTTTGAGCAGGAACTCCTGGAATTAGTGCTGAGCTTTAGAAAGCCAGGGGAAGGATTGCTCACACAGAGGCAGCCACCCGTGGATAAACACTCGCTGGAAGCAGCAGACACTGCCAGGGCCTTCTCTGGTTAGGGCTGACACCAATCCCCACCTCCTGGGCTGTAAGCATGCTCAGTTACTGGGTTAATAGTGGAAATAACCAGCACCCTCCTTATAAGGCCATTTTTGTTGTATTTATAACATAGAACTATTCTGGATAGAGTCCGAATTTTTTTATTTCATTACTTTTATTTTTTTTATATATATATTCATTTTGGGAACATCATGCATATAGCAATTTTCCTCAAAGAACTGTTTGCATCCACAAATACTCCTGTATTTGCTTCAGGCACTCAACAGCCTTATGAAGATGTGCTTCCATCTAACAGCAGCTTATGTAGGGTGACCAGGACCATTCAGAGCAGCTCCTGTCCTCTCCACCAAAACATGCCAACCAAAATTGATACTGGCTACAATTCAGTGACCTCTCTGAGGTGTGAAATGTCTGATGGAGTACTTTGTTTGCAAAAATTTTGATTCACTTTAGATTAGCGAGTCCAGCGTGGAGACACTAGAGCAAGAGCTGTGGAATATGGAGAAGAAAGATGATTTTTCTGTTGTTTTGTTTCTTTTAATTTGTTTTTGTTGTTATTTTCGAGATCCTACAAGATTAGCTCAAATTTCTGAAGGAAAGTGTCCCTAGATAAGCTGCATTCCCTTTGAGTTTCTTTTCAGGTTTTTTTTTGAGGGAGGGGTTTTCTTCTTCCTTTAGGTATTTTTATATTTGTGGACAGAAGCACAACACCTACAAGGATACTGTTAATGTCTTTGACAAAGCAAGAATATTACTTTAACCCATTTTCTACCTTATTAGAATAGTTTCAATTCCATTTTTGGAAACTAAAATTAGGGCATAGCCTGGTGAAAAGGCCAAGGGCACAACAATGCCTGAAAGGCAGTACCCAAATTTAGCCAAATGCAGTTTCACATTGACCATTCAACAGTCACAAAAAGTCATTTAAGATCCAATTTCACCACACTGTCATCTGTTTCAAGTACAACTTATTAACAACAAATTTGTTCAATGAGATGGCATTGGTGAGATCACTTGAAAGACACAAAGGAATCTTCTGTGTGATCCCCAGGCCCCATTTCCTCATTTCAGATGTGCAGACAATCATTAACTAAAGAACCCGTCTGGCTTTATTTTGTATATATAAATAATACAAGGCTGGAATTTTAATGAAGTCAATTTTGATATAAGTTTCTGAAAAAATATGTTGGAACTAGTTTCCAAGTATTCAGCTTTATCAAGTTAATGCTACTGAATACAAACGTGTCCCTTGGCATTCAGTACACATTTATTACCCAAAATGGTTCCACTTGAATCATGTGGCAACCCACTCTGAAGAATGGCTGCAGGTCACTCACTGGTAAAGAGAAGGTCAAGAGAAATGACACTTCAACTGCTGAGTAACAGTTTCAACACAGCCACAGCATTGCTAAAGTATTTAAAATGTGCTTAAGGAAGCTTCTCCAAATAGAAATCATTATTAATCTTCAACTAAATCACAATTTAAGATCTTTAGGAATAGTCACTCAATTTTCTGAAATCTAATGCTTAATATCCTTATAGGAATGTAATTTTGTCCACAACATTGAGTAAAGTAGCATGCAGCGTGGAGTTACCATTGCAAATTAAGATGCTACAAAGACCTTACCACATCATCTGCCAAAGTTTTTATTTGAATATTCTATTAAAAAAAACAAAAAACAACACACACAAATCAAAGAAAAAAAGACAGTGTTACCTACTGCTCCAGAATAAAGAAGTCTATTTCATGTATTTGAACATTAAAAAGCATTTGAAATTTCACTAAGCATTATAAAAAAACTGCAGGCAAACGGACAGGGAATCTGCTGCCTTTTCTGGCAGAGCAAGCTGGCATCCCATGGCACCCTGTCCCCTGAGGATGGAAGTGATGAACCCAGAGCCTCTGGGGCAGCAGCACCCCCACTATTGCCCAGACAAGCAGCCAGGGCTCTCGGGAGGGTTTCCAAAGCCAACCAGACCCACGGGCAGCCGGGAGTGCCAGCAGAGCCCCGGGGCTCTGGGCACAGAGCTGGGCACTGCCCAGGCACCCCCGGGGCCCACGCTCCTGCCAAGGGCGCCCTCAGTGCCCACACTCCTGCCCAGGCACCCTCAGTGCCCACACTCCTGCCAAGGGCACCCTCGGGGCGCACACCCCTGCCACGGGCACCCTCAGTG
>VYXF01004785.1:177272-190817 GCA_013397295.1 Polioptila caerulea | reverse complement strand
GGGCACCCTCGGGGCCCACACTCCTGCCAAGGGCCCCCTCGGGGCCCACACTCCTGCCAGGGGCCCTGGACACTGAGTCACAGCCCAGGAGAACTGGCTGGAGGCAGGAATTGCTGATGCACAAACCACGGTGCCTCCCTTGGGCCCCCCACTCCTTCCTAAGCAGGAAAATCCTGCTGACAACAACCACCCACCCCACGCTTGTACCCACGGCCAGAAAAGCCACCCACACTGCACACCAGTATCAGCAGCCATTATCGGGGAACCATTGGCTCATGAACTTTGCTCAATTGACTCCTGTTCCCGACTGCTTTGAGTCAAGGTCTAGAACTCCTGGGGGACAGAGCTCGAGGAGCATTCGGATGTGTGTGGGACAGTGAGAGGACTGACCCAGCTCACAGGTCAGCCCTCACTCTGCCCCCATGTTCATTCTCTCCCACCAGGGCCATGCAGCCAGTCAGAAGTACAAAATCAAGACAAACTTGATGGTTGAGGTATAAAGACAATGTCATAACTGAAGGGAAAAAAGAAAAGAAACAAATAAAAAAGCCATTGCTTGGCACCAGCAGACCAACAGCTACCCAGCTTCTGAGAACCTGATGATTTGGAAAAAACTCCTCCTCCCCACCTGCACCCCACCTTTACTGCCCAGCATGATGTGATAGATTTTGGAATGTCTCTGGTCACTGTGGATGAGCTGTCCCGGCTGTGGCCCCACCTCCAGACCACCCCCCCTGCTCCTGGTGGGAGCTCGTGAGAAGCAGAAACACCAGAGACTGCTCAGAAAAAACTGAAGCACTGGGGTTCTTTCTGTCAATGCTCTTCTGGCCACAAATCCAGGACACAGCACCAGAGGGGCTGTTCTGAACCAGCTCCACCTGAGCCGAACCCAGCACCGACATCTGCACATCCAGATGTTGGCACCAACCTTTCACCTTCCAAACCACCACATCTCCAGGCCCTTCCTTACACCTCCCCTCTATTCTCCTCACCTGGACTCAGTGTGGGATTTATCATCTTGAAATCAAAACTAAGGTGCCCACTTACCACTGGTAAATAAACCTTTTAATTGAGATTACAGGGAAAAATGAAGTAAAGCCTAACCCTGTTTTTAACCCAGAGACAGTCAGGCAAGCAAGAAGTTCTGAAACTCCCTATGAATTTTAGGAGCTCCTTGTAGGAGAACTTTTTTCCCCTTCTCATTTAAGTACTGTCAATCTCTGCCAGAAGCTGGAACAGGATCCTCTATCCCATCTCTACCCTTATATTGCATTTGTCACTCCAACTCCTCTGGGCAAAGCACAGAATACTAAAACAAGATAGCACAGTGCATTTTTCAGACCGCAAGCACTCTTCCCAGATATCCCTCTGGTGCACAGGCTCCACTGCTGCCAGCAGCCACTCGAGATAAGCAGCACATTAAACAGGTAGGAGAGACACTGCAAGTAGCTGCAGGCAAAGCAAAGGCAGTTCTGTACCTGCAGATCCTCACACAATTCTGACAATCTCTCGTACTAACAAAAAAAAAAAAAAAAAAAAAAAAAAAAATAAAAATCGCACTTGCAGGCTGATTTCAGATCATAACCCAAAAGTAGTTTACCCCTCTAGATGGAAATGTAAGATATTGCAGATTCTGTAGTCCTCTGGCATTATTCTTTCAGCCATCTATGAGACAGCCAGAGCAACAGGAGGCAGAAAAATCTACACCTCCCTAGCTTGGTAAAGACACTGAGTCCCTGTTTGCAGGAGCAGCCCAAGGGAAAAGGCTTCCAGCAAATCCCTGAGGAAACATTTGCAGGTAAGTGCTATCAAATTAACATTTATATGTATAAATACACATACAATTTAAGACAGCTGTAGATCTCTCTCTCCTAGTTGTAATACCAACATAAACCACAGAATTTCTTCAGCATCTCTACCAAAGGACTAATTCCTACTGACTCAATTAGTTCTTTACTTAGAATATTTCAGTGACAGAGCTTCTCCCTTTCAAACACAGCCCTTCCAGTCTATCAATAGTTAATATCATTTTCTATTCACTCTTCCCAGTTTTAGTTTACTCTGTGTATCTGGCTACTTTAGATCATGACTGTAAAGCACACAAAATAATAGCATATACCAATGCAACTGCACCAGACAGTTCTTTCCTCTCACAAAGTCTAAGCCAAGTTAATAGTCAGAGTAATTGGCACCTTGTCCATGAAAACAGGAGAAGGATATTCCTAGATCACTCCATTTCTTGATGCAGAAATCACTGCTTCCTCATGCAAACAATGCAGGCTACAGCAGCAACAATGTCACATTCACAGAATTAAATTACCTGAGGGGATTGCATCAACTTTTAATACAAAACTCACAGCAAGTCTACATTTTTATGCCTTTTTCTAACTTGTGCTTTAATAAAACCTTCCAAATCACTCAAGCTGCCCATGAGTTGTAAACTAAGGTGTGCTTACATGGATTGATTATATTAAAGTATTACTTTGCCATGCTCTTAATTGTAACGCTCAGAAATCAAAATCTCAGCACAAAAATCCAAGCAGCAGGAGCTCCCACAGCACCACATGCAGAATCAACAGTGATCAGCTGGGTGACTTCTACATTGCCAGCAATGTTCACTGCAGGGCCCAGGCAAAGCGTGCTGTGCTGGGACACCCATTGCTGGCAGCCCTGGGAGCAGCTCCCCCTGCTCCCAGCACAGCTCATGTTCTAGGGGTAACAACCCCAAACTTGGCCTTCTCTACCTTTCATGGTTTTTGGGTTTTTTTAATGAGCTAATATTGTTGTTTTCTAAAATTTACCTTGACTTCAACGCCTGCAAAAGCCACGGTAAAGCTCCACCCAAGGATAAGAGCTTTTAAATTTGCATACAAGCAGGAAAGGAATAACTTCCCACATGAGCACCTGAACCCAGGGAGTTTAAAGGGACAAACCCAAACTGGTTAATATCTGAAGTACAGAAAGTCTCTGCATCTTGAATCTAGGTCTTAGTCACAAAATAGAATTCACTCCTACAACCTCTGTTCTTCAGAGAATGAATAATGTTCCCATTAGACAATTTAACCATCTGTCAACATATTCAGTTTTGCAATCAAATCTAAAAAGGCATCTAGGAAATGGTGAAAAGATACCCAAGCCATAAAAGCTGATGTGCAGAAACCAGGACTACACACTCATTTAGGCCTTTCAAGATCTTTATCCACAATGAAGTATACCTGATATTTGGTGAAATTATATTTTTACTAATTTTATTACTAATGTTTGCTTTAACATAATAATTTTCACACTTCAAGAAGCATTCATCATGCTTTCAGAAAAACCTTGAAATGACTGCTGTAATCCATCTGCTTTCTCAAAACCACTTGAATTGAGCAATACCAATAGTTTTGTTACTATTGTTGTACATTTCCATTTGGTCTATATGACACCATATGGAAAAAGCCTTGTTTGCCTTGCAGCTGCTTCCTTCACAAACTCCTTGGATATGCATTATTCTGTTTTTTAGATGAACATGGAGGGAGACAAGGGCTGCCAAAATGCAGGAGAGCCACTGGCATCCCTGAGTCAGGGCTGTCCCAGGGCAGGCTGGCACCACCTCCCACAGGGAAGCTGCCAGCTTTGCCCAATTCCTCCACTTTTCCCCCAGGAGAATGCCCACCCCAAACGAGCACTGCTCCAGAAATTAGTCTGACAATGCCTCGTGCTAAATAAAGCCCGAGGGTCACCCAGGCTGGGAAATCATTGACAGCAGAGGGCACCAATTCTTTAATTGCCTCAGCACTGCTCCCAAACACAAGGGGAGGGAACACATGCCACAGGCATGGCAATCATATCAGACACTCCCCTCACTAATGCCAGGGGCTGAGGTTTTAGAGAAGAGCAAATTCATTCAGAAATTGAAAAAAAAAGAAATAAAAAATCACTGTAAACAAACACAGTTAATTTTATCAGCTTTGTTACTGAGGATACAAAAGGAGTTGGGGAAGACTCCCTGCACAGGGACAGGCTCAGGTGCTATAAACCTCTCTTGCAGTTCTGTGCAGAGATAGATTTGGGAAGATTTTTCACTGCATGCTGGTGGTTGTGCAGAACATCTCTTGCTCTTGTGGGTACAGTAAACACTGAAGTAAGTGTCAGACTCCATTTGGATTTTCCTACAAAAGCACTTGAGGAGTTAAACTGGCAGAACGCATTTGTTGAGAGAGGACTGATACACTTAAAAATAAAGCAGAACACCCACAGCAAGCTGCAGGAGCTTCACTGGAACTGGGCAGTTCCTTGAAAATGGAATATATTGCCTTTGATAGACTTAGAGAAAGTGAGAACATGTGGAAGTGCCTTGTTCGGGTTGTTTTCGAAGTAGTAAGAAAACCAAACCAAGCAAAACACAGCCCACAAACAAACTGGCAGCAGAGGGGATGCAGTGAGCCAAGGGAGCTGGAATTCCTTGTGAAGACCATTGATTTTGTCTGTACTCAGCAGACTTGGAACATGGTCACAGGGATCATGTCAACAGCAACTCAGAATCATGCTGTCTGTCTTCCAAGACAGACCTACTAGTAAAGAGCAAGCACTTAACCAGAGCAGCATTTGATCCCTATATTACAGTAAGTGATGGAAAAGTCACTTTTTTCTCCCTTAATAATAAATGATGTGATACTGGAACTTGGAAAAATGGGTAGTGCTGCTGTCATAGCAGGGAACTCTGGCTTTTCCTCAAGGAACTGAAATTCAAGGTTGAATAATTTCTACAGGCATGGACCAAAACACAACTCAGCAGGCAAAGAATTTTGGGTTGAACAATGTACAGCTGCTGTGTCACACATCAGGGCTTTCTGTGCTTTTCCCCATTCTTTCCTGTTTATAGCAGCATCCTTAGAAGATCATTTGTCCTCTGGGGAAGTAGGAAATGAAGCAGCACGTGAACAGAGAGGAATTACATTGTGCTTAACAATGAGGAATCTCATGGTATCACTTCAGCACAGGTGAGAGTCCCTAGGAAAAAGAAACTGGAATTCAGGACAATTAGAGAAACTTGGCATAGATTATGGAGATTCTGTTATTTTCTGCTAAAGGAGATAAGCAAAATAAAAAAAGATGGTTTGTCTTTAATATTAAAGAGTTAAATGTGCTTTGGCTACCCCAGAACACTCAAAGGAATTTTATAAAGGGTTTTCACAAAACAATTCTTTCGAAATATCAAATGTTAACTGATGGGATTACTGCTTATCTTAGAAGTCATTCTGGAATTAGTCTGAATCACAGAACATTATAAACTAACCTTAATGGATTTAGGAAGCCCGTCCTACCCACCCAAACTTTGTCTGAAGTTCAACTACGAATGCATATTAAAAATACAAATTGCCTTTTTTAGTTTACAGGCAGAAATTTTACCAAAGTCTTCTGCTGCACTCTGTACCTTCCTAGTTTGGGAGCATCTCCAAGCTCCAATAAACAGGAGGATAAAAACAAAATTAAAACAAAGTGTGAATATTTTACTGTAAAATTTCCTGCAGTAATTAAAATCAGATACAAAATCAGATAGCAAAGCTGCTGTGTAGCTCACAAAGAGGGGCAGAGGCAGCCTGAAGGATCACACTTAGCTGAGTTCTTGTGTCAGCTTTGGGACTTGGGGCTACCCTTGGACTTCCAGGCTTGGTGCTCCAACCTTGTGTTTTTCATTTACCCCTAAACTGGCTGGCACAACAATTAAAACATTCACCAGTGTCTATTCCCAGCCTGCTGTGCTGTCTTCTTTCCTCTTTCTGGAAATTCTTGCCTGTTCTGATACAACTGGGACATGCAAGCATTTCAACTCTTAGTAAATGTCAAGTTCTCATCTACTCATGTACTCACACAATTCCAAATGCAAACATCCAGCACAGCTCCATTATGAAACCAAACTATTTCAGAAGTTACTCAAACTTAACAGACAGAAATAATTCACAGCAAGAGAAAGAACACGAAGAACCAAAATGCAGACAGGAAAGCAGAAAACTTTATACTGCATCAGAATTAACAGCTTGTATTCTGTTATTAGGAGTTAGAATGGAATGAATCTCATGTTGGCTTTGTATTTGTTCCTGACAAAGCTACACTCATTAAAAACACTAAACCACAGGCATCCTTAAAGGTCATTATAACAACCATCATTAGCTCTTACCATATTAAGAAGGAGTAATGAACTGCAGAACTAACATTTTTCCTGACCAAAGTATTTATTTTGTCTTGTTCCACCATCCCTGAGAGCCCAAACTGAATTTATACAGAGCCACTGGTGAACAAATAACCAACTAATTGTCACAAAAAGGTGTCCACGGGGACATTGCAGGTCTCAGGTCCTTCCCTCTCATCTTCATGCCTACACACGTAGCATGGTGCAGTTTGTTTATGTGACTCCAGCCAGGACAAAGTTATTAATGTTTGACCAGCTAATCCCTGAACAAAGAACCAGGCCTGTGTCCCTCAAACCACCCTGCACTCACCAATCCTGCAATTCTCTTGGCCTTTGGAACCTAAAATTACAGCTGCTGTTCTCCTGGCTGCAGAGCAGTGGCCCTGCAGCACCAGGGGTTGGGATTCTGCAGCACTGTTCCTCAAATATTTTAAATTTTTTTATTTAGAAACTTCTAAACTGCGAGGTAGCAGTGCTCAAAGGTCCCCAATCCTCAAGCATGTTCTTCTGTATTTATTCTCACTCAAAGGGACAAACTAAATATGTTAATGGAGTCTTGTTATAAAAAGCTAAGTTCATACTTCCACTCCTAGTAGGGCAGCAGTAAGTGTGTGAATATATATATATTTACACACACACACAAGTCACTAAGGAATACAAGGCAGAACTATTTCCAATGACATTGTTTTTCATCAGCCACTTTTACACTAGCATTTTCCACCTTAGAAACAAGTATAAACTGCTGTAAATTGAAAATATTTTTAGTAACACTACACAAATAACACAGCAGACACATCAGACATTCACCACATTCATTACTTTCTCCCATGATTTTCTCTGAGCATCACCCAAAGGAAGAGAACCTTGCAAGAAAGCTGCCTGCCACAAGCACTGCCTTGACATTTCCCTCCTCTCAGTCTCCTGAGCCAGTTTGCTGTTGACACAGGAGCCTGTATCCATTAGAAACCCTTCAAACATTCTGCCTTACACAACACACAAGGTGTGGTGCCATGACACCATGCACTGCACCTTCAGGCCAAATACCACCACACCCAGCTGAACCAAAAACCTTCAGGAGCTGGATCAAACCACTCAACTCCCATGGGTGGCTTGTGCCAGAATTGAACTTTCCAGGTATTTCTCCATTTCTATAGATCAGAAGAGTCCATGCTTGGATCGTGATGTACATCACAAGATCATTTCACTGCCCCAGCAGATCCTCCTCAGATCTGTGCTGCTATCAGCCCATGTCCAACCAAACTGCTGGCAGGAGAAGGGGCTTAGAAGGCTGGGAAGCAGACACAACATCATGGGACTGGTGGATGAACTTTACACAAATTCATACAACACGAGGAGTTATGATGGCCATAACTCCAGTCTTATTAGTGCCAGCAAATAATCAAAGAGCAGATAGTAAAGGAGTGGTTGTGACAGGCTCATTTTCATGGCCTTGTTTGTCTCACTGCCACACAAAACTCACACCAGCCAAGTGCCAAGGGGAGCGTGCTGGAGCCCTCACTGCTCCCTAAAAAAGCCAATTCTATCACTGGCACTCCTTTCTGCCATTCAAATAATTGTTACCAGGTTTAATAGATTTGCCTTGCAGGTGTGTTGGTGCTACTTTTGTCATAGAACATCCCACCTATCTGCTTGTCAGGAGGCAAGTGGGAACCCTTGAGGTGCTCACCCCACCACTACTGCAGCAAAAAAACTTCATTCACAAGATCTGAAGATCAGTTTGATACAAAACCAATGTGCAAGTTTAAGCCAAGTTAGCTTTGTCTTACTGGAATTTCATCAACTGCCACACCAATACTAAAGAAGATTTTTCAATTGTTCATCTCTCAAAACTATCTGCTTTATCACCATAGCCAATTTTAAGAAAAAAAAAAAAAAACATTTCCTCCTAAACAAAGTTACTGCATTATTTTTTTTTTAAAAATACTGACTGTAAGGAATAATGATATATAATGATATACAATGATATTGTATATCATTGCAAGCAACTGTGCAAAGCCATTCATTGCAGTAATTTCCTAACTCCTTGTGCTTTAAGGTTGAACTGCTGAAGAACAAACTGAAATGGAGAGCTGCTCCAGCAGCAACTGACAGTGCTTGTTGTACTCGGAATTTGGACAAGGATGAAAAGAATCAGAGCGATGTTATCAGCCCCTGCTGCTTTATTGTTGGCCCCTGGAGAACTGCGAGTGATGCAGAAAACATGAAGTCCTCTTGTAACCCACTCCAGGTTTTTGGGCACATCTGTTCCTTCTGCTGGGTCACAGGCAAGCTTTACAGGCTGCTTGTGACACCAGAAGCAAAGCTCATCCCCGAGCCCTGGGACATTCAGCAGCACTGCTGAGGTGTCAGGAAGCACCTCCTCACTCTCTGTGCACACTGTCAGCTCTCAGCACTGCCTTCCACCCGGCCTGCTGGAATCTGCTTTCTGTGCAAAGCTTCCTGCAGTGCACACAAGAGCTCTATGGTTTTGTCTTACCAGGCGTAGTTCAGGAAGTTTAATTACCACAGACAGTCTTATCACCGTCTCCATCACCTCACTTACACAGTGTTAATGGCAATTCCCATTAAAAGCTAAATCATTCACCTAAACACCAGCACGGAGCATGGCCTGCCCTCCCAGCAGCAGTGCCTGACCAGAATAATCCTCAGCAACACAAGTTACATAAGACATTTATTTACTTTTCAGTAATGGTTGCACCCTAGATAACTTCACTTGCTGGAATATCCTGACTTTAATAAGAACAAGACTTTTAGAACACAAGCATTTTGGGGCATGTTTTCCTCAAGCATACACTTGAAACAAGAACTCTCTGCAGGCACACAGAGGTTTCACTCAGAGACACTATGATTTCAAGTGGAAGACATCTGATTTGATTGCCAAAAATCTCTGCTCAACCTGACTCATAGTTCACATATGCAGTACACAGATATCTAAAGGAGTCATGCAAGAAGCACACAGCTTTTTTTTTTTTTTGGTGGGTCCTGCAGCACACAGTCTGTCTGACAGGGATTTACAGGCACAATTTAAATCATTCCACTGATATGGGTGGTGCAACAGAGCTGGGAAACCTCTCCCAAGCACACTCAGCTTACTTCTGTTTTAAAGCTACTTCATAAAAGCTTTTACCCCACTGTTTGATGCCAGGTTATGGCACATTAGTCAGAATGTTGAGTTCCTAGCTTTGATTCATCTCAAAGCTCACGAGGTTTAAAAGACTTCAGTGTTAAGCACAAACAATTTCTGCTTTTAAAACAAAGTATCAGATGCTCCTTGGGTGAATCACCAAATCCACCTGCACTCCAACTGAAGGAGCTCCCTCTTCTCCCCCAACAATTTGCTTTGCAAGCTACACAGCATCATTCTCCTAATCTGTTTGTAAAGGCCACATCACACTCAGAAGGCAGCCCCTTTCAGAAATGTGGTTTGGACAAAGTGAATCCCCACTGGACAGCTCCCACCCAGGGCTGGAGGGAACCTGGGGGTACAGCAGGGTGTGGCACTGGCACCAGGGCTGCTGCTAATCCTGAACTGACATACTTCTGACTGGAACTAAAAACACCACCAACAATCACTGTCCATGTTAACTCCTAGTCAGACAGTGCTCTAACACTCCCCAAATCCTGTCACAGCACCTCTTTTTAAGTGCTCACAGAACCACAGATGTTTGAAAGGATCTCATTCTCTTCTCAGTGCAGTCCAAACTCCTGCCCTAAAAGCAAATTCACATCAGCATGGCAAAGACTGTATCCAGGTTCAGAACTTGGAAACCACCAAGAACAGTTATTTCAGTGTCTCTGACCAACAGACTTCAAATTATCTTCCCCTTATGGTCTCCTCTCCAGCAACCTCTCCTGCTCCTTTTGGTGACCTCTGTCTCCCTTTCCTTCTGCCATGAACTTCTGTAAAAAGCCTGAGTTCAACTTCTCAACCAAAAGGATGCTCAACTTGCCAAGGCCTTGGTGAGCTACACCAGCTGTCAAAGCAGAGCTGACACTCGAGCACTTCCCATTTCCCAGGTCCCAGAATGATCTATTTCCCACGTGACTGAAGCGTGGAGGAGAGCAAAGAACATCTGAGTTAAGCATTACCCAGCAGAGGAATCCCAGCAATCTCCCTGACAACCTTAATTTAGTCTGTTTGCCCTAGCAGAACAGGCATGCTTTAAAACAAGCAAAACAAGGATGTTGCCAAACCCATAGAACTGCTCCCTGCCACCTCCTGCCAGCCTATTCTCAGGGCTGACATGAGATCAGATGATTGTTTGCCAAAACAATTCAGATTTTTTCTGCCCATTTCACTGTAAACAAAAATGACGACAAAAAATACCAGGCACTTATTCCAACTTCTAGTCCTTAAGCCAGCAAAAAATGAGGAAAAAAACCCCCAAAACACCAACCCAGAGCCCCCTCAGCAGCAGTTATGAGCCCAGGTGCTTCTAACACTGATATCAAACTCCAGTAAAATACTCCAGCTTACACACTACTACTATAAAATCTGGAACTAAATTCTCAATGTGCAGTTCTGTCACATTCATCCAATTGTACAAAACCTGAACACCTCTCCCAACTACCTAAAGCAGAAAATAAATGAATGAGTAGTTCTGATACAGCTCACCTTTAATTACTTGTGTGTGTACATAGGCATCAATTGTCTTACAGCAAAATACTCCAAAGCATTGTTTTCTTTCCCAGCACAGATTCTCTCTCAACAGCCCAGTCCTACTTCCTGTCAATCAGGAAAACTGCCATTGATCAGGCTGCAGCCCTTAAAAAACCCCACCAAACAAACCACTGCACTTCTGCAGGCCAAGCACCACTGCATACTTTTTAGTTACAGGTGAAGAGAACAGGGAAATAAAAACTTTCCACCTTTCTATTCTAGTTTCCCTTCCCTCAGGATAATGACTTCAGTTCCTAGCCCTCTGTCACCTAGAGCCATTTTTATAATATAAAAATCATTCCTCTGGACTTCTTCCCAAGGATATGCCTAATTTCAGCTCCTGTGCCAGGAGCCAAAATTACTTTACTGCACACCCTCTCCCTCCAGTGCTCAGCACTCCCCTGGATGTGTGAAATAAGTTCTGGGAAGAGGCACACTCCTGGCAGCACACTGAGAGCTCCTGGAATCACACCCAGCACAGGTTGATTCACCTCTGAAACTCCACTGAAATGCCATGAACTGTGAGTTACAAAGATGGACCAAGACAATCTCCACACCCAACTCTGAGGGCCTCTGTATATGAACTCAGTGACAACTCAGCAGTGGCACAAACAAGTCCCAAATACAGCTTTATCTTACTTGCACAATGAAGAGAACAGGGGTGCAAGAGGAGTGCTCTGCCAGGGCCTGAAGACATTGCCAGCCTCAGCAGAACCAATTCCTCATTCAAAATTAAAGGCAGCAAAGTTTTGTAGAATCCCTCCCCTGTATAATGGATGAAGCCTTTCCCTGATTACAGCCTTGTTCTTGCCTTACAATCCCATGGTAATTACTGGTAAATGTGGCTGTCCACTCATCCCAACTCAATTCAAAGCACATCTGAAGCCCATCCCCTTTCCTCCCTCAAAAGTAAATCTCTGTTCATGTCAGGTTTATACATGTACATGATGTCCAGAGTGAAAAACAATCTGCTTTCCTATTCAACCCACTCACTCAATTACATCATCAAAGGCCAGTCACTTATCCCAGGGTAAAACTATCTTTCAGAAGGCTCTGATTTGAGCTGCATCCCCCTGCTCTGACCCACAGTGCTGCTGGACTGCAATCATCCACCCCCTCAAGAAACGAAAGCATATTGCTGTGAATGAAGTCAAACACTAACATAATGTTCTTTTTTTCCACTCAATGGAACAATGAAAGTTTATTCTAATGATCCTAGAATAACTGAATAGGCCATGCAATGGAAATAGTCATCCTGTTCAATCCAATTTTGAGCTCATTTCACTTTGATTTTTCAAATTATGTGTTTCTATCAGAACAGTGCTCTCTTCTGCCAGAGCAAAATTCAAATTTATGTTCACAGCTTCCAACAGAAGTGCCTCCTCAGGTGATTTTGCAATCAGCTCTCTGCAGAAATCTTCAGGCAGCCTTCTTAGCTCCTTTAGCAGGAAATAGTAAAGGTAGTATAAAAACACCCTCACGTGTTGTTTATACAAAGCTTGTCCTATGCAAGGAAACAGGAGTTTGTTTGCAATAACACCATGAAACAAAACAAGACACCACACGGGTTTATCTCTGGCCAAGATACACATTGTCACTTTTTACACAAGGGCAATTCAAGTCATCCAGGCTTCTGTCTGCCACACTCTGAAACAATTGTAACTTTCCGTAACTTTTCTAAGCTCTAATGTTACATATTTACCAACTTCCCCACAAGCTTACTTCATTTCCAGCGACAAAAATAACAAACAAGAAAAAAAACTCAAACAAACAAAAAAACCCCGAACTGCAGTTGTCAGGCTGATTATCTAAAAGCTCTCTACTCGCTGAAAGGAACGCAAGATGGGAAAACTTCAATACTAACTTCGCCTGACCAGCATCTGGGGAAACCCTTGCAACAGGTTCAATAAAGTTTGTAAGGAGCACTCTCTCCAAGGACAACACTCAGGGGTTTTAAGTGTCGGCTACGCTGTTGCTCTTTGAAATACAAGCGAAACTGGGCTAAAAGGCGTCCATTCAACACGTGTACCTCACAAATGTAAGCATCAGAGGTCAACCCTGTCACATCAGCTGCTGCTGCTGCAGCATTTACGGAGCGCGGTACAAGCCAGCGATGCTGCCTCCAACTCTACCTGCACCTCAACTCATCAGGCCTGCCAGTAAAAAACAAAACAAACCAAAGAACACAGCCACAACGAACAAACTGCAGCCCCAAAGAGGACTTATGCTCAAAACCCCCCACGAGAAACACCCGTTTCTTTTTTTACAGCTATTATTTCCCCATTAGTGAGACATCCCAGCGGCAAGCACGTGGTTCGCATCAGGCTCAGCAGCGTTCTGGATTGTTCACACGGGGCCGGCCGCACCCCGTGCCCTGCCGGCGGCAAGGGGCAGAGGTTGCGAGCAGCGCTGTCCCTGTCCCTGTCCCCGTCCTTGTCCATGTCCCTGTCGCTGTCCCCGTCCGAGCGTGGGAATTCCCACGGGCCGTGCCCAGCGGCCCGGCCCCAACCCCCGCCGGCCGCTTTAACCGCGGACCTTTAATCCCCGCCAAGGCTCCCCCGGCCGCATTCCCCGCTGGAAGCGGCGCACCGCCGCCTCCTCCTCCTGCCGCTGCTCGAGCCGGGGCCGTTCCCCGCCCGCCCCGCAGAGCGCTCACCAGCTTGGGCTTGTTCCGGCTCTCCTCTTCCGC
>VYXF01004785.1:156833-176655 GCA_013397295.1 Polioptila caerulea | reverse complement strand
AACCTTCCATCTCTCCGTAATGTCCAGTCTAAACGTTCCATCTCTCCTTAATGTCTAGTCTAAACCTTCCATCTCTCCGTAATATCTGATCTAAACCTTTCATCTCGCCTTAATGTCCGATCTAAACCTTTCATCTCTCCTTAATGTCCAGTCTAAACCTTCCATCTCCCCCTGATATCCGATCTAAACCCTCGCTCTTTCCGTCTGAGCCCGTCCCCTTGTGTCCTGTCGCTTCGTGCTCCTGTTCATGGCCTTGCCCCATCCTGGCTGAAGGTTGCCGGCANCCCTGATATCGGATCTAAACCTTCGCTCTTTCCGCCTGAGCCCGTCCCCTCGTGTCCTGTCGCTGCGTGCTCCTGTCCACGGCCTTGCCCCATCGTGGCTGAAGGTTGCCGGCAGGTTCTGGGAGGCCGCTTGGGCCGCCCCGAAGCCGGGTCTGTCTTCTCCAGGCTGAGCAGTATCTGAGAGCAGTATCTGAGCAATATCTGAGGCAGTGAGAAGTTGGTTGAAGCCTTTCTGTGGGTTCCGGAATGCCTTTGGCCCAGCCTCGCCCTGTAAACTGAAGGTGTCTCCGGGCGCTCTGTATCAGGGAAAATCAGGGGTCACATGTTTGGGTATTAAAGGTGTTGTGTTGATGGGTGTCTTCGTATCAATGCCGTGGCTATTTTTAGAAGAAAATACACATTTCATGTTGGGATCGCTGAATCTATGCTTGCTAAATTATGTAGAGAGAGCAGTCATGAACACCATCACGAGTTCTGGTGGGACAAGGGGATCCTTTGGAGTTCACGTTCAGGTAGAAATGTGTCCTAGAAATGAGGCTCCCAGCTCAGCGCTGCTTCCACAGGGGCGCTGTCCTTAGGAAAAGACAAGCTAAGACAGAACAGTGAGTTTCTGATCTCTGTCTAACACATACACAGTGATGCAAAGCCTGAGATTCAGGGGCTCTGCGTTTCTTGTGACTCTCTGAGGCTTACCTGAGTACTGGGGGAAATATTTCTCTTTTAAATCCAGCAGTGAAAACCTGTTGATAAAATTGACAATACCACCTTTCAAATAAAATGACAGCTCTAAAATTGGCAGGGCTCTTAAAATAAAAGTAGAATCTTGGCAGCAGAAGTTGGGAGGTTATAAAATAGGCCAGCTCTGTCTAGCTGCTCTGTTCCAAAATTTCCTTTAAGATTCATCTCTTCCTTCCTGTATAAATCTTCCTTTTTTTATTCTGTTGACTTTAATAATAATTATTTGGACATAGTTTATGAGACCATCTTAACCATACCTAAGTTGGAATGATGAAATTAATCAAGTAATCATGAATTTAATTACTTTTTTGCAGTGTCAGGCAATGTAATGTATCATATATATTTCCAACTACATCCATTTATAGTTTACAGAATATCATTCTACAGCAACAGTTTAACAATAGCTAGTTAAAAATAAATGCTCAAATCTGTTTTTTTCTTCTTTTCAATTAGCTCTAATGACCATTTTGGGTTTTCTCTGCTGTCTCTATTTTCTGTATTAAGCAGTGCCCATATCTAGAGCACAAAGTTCAGCCAGTCCACATTCAGAGAAAACAGAGAATAATTTCCAACAGCCTGGCATCTCTATGTACAAATTTAAGAGTTTTTAAACCAAATTCTGTAGCACCATTTGTTCAGCCTAACATTTAAGTGCTCAAGAACTTTTTGTCCTCAGATTTTCTTAACTTGCCAGAGTGCTGCTCGTACTGCATTAGCCAAGTGTTCTTCAGTAAAACCTTTACATTGAATTGACCTCCAAGGTTCAGGAGCAGCTGGCACAACATGCCAAAAATAATTCATGGTGCGAGTGAAAGCAAGTGCACGTGTGAGAAATCGAGAAAATTGAGCAAATGTACAGTCAGGCCTTGAATTAATTTAGTTTTGATGGAGTAAAACTCACATCCCATTCCTGATTTTAGCAAAACATGAAAAAAAACCCACTGGAGTCAGGTGTGGGGACACCTCACATCACTGAAAACCCAGGAGATTTGCTGGTTTGGTGCTGGTACATTGTAATTACTGTACCCTTGCCTGAGTGATGGAGGAAAGATGTGCAGCCATCAGGCTGCAGCTGCATCATGTGATGAAAAGTCATCCCACAGCTGCTCTTAGTTCCCCTTCCTGGGTTTATCTGCTCTCCTGGGACAGATGGCTGCTTGCTTAGCAGAGTTATGTCATTTTTTTAACTCTGATTTACAAATGCAAGTCTCCATTTGGAGTTTTCAGCTGTGGCTTAAAATTGTTGTTGGTGGTGTACAAAACGTTGCTACAGAGTTTGCTGGAGACCTGCTTTTGAAAAGCTTGCTCAAGTGTCATTAGATCCACTTCACAGCCTCCTCAGCAGAAGTTAAAGCCTGCTGTTTTCTTTTGGAAAGTGTTTTTAGTCATACTGCTGCGTTTTAGTGTTCTTCCCCCTCCCCACTCCAGTTCCGGGACTGAGAAGCAAATATTCCATGTACCAACTAAGGACCTTTACGGCCATATAAACTCTGCAGGTAAATCCAAGCAAAAGGAGTGAAGAGAAATAATGTAGCTATCCCAATCAGGAAATACTGACATGGAAAAGCCCCTCAACACCAAAACGGAACAAACAACTCTCCAGAAAACCACAACTCTGCTTAAGGCAAGCAGACAAACCTCATTTTGGCAGACACTGCAATGCAGTATTTTGGCTCAACTCCGAGAGCAACAGTGTGGCCTGAGGGTGGAAACGAGCAGTTGTACAAACTGTTCTTAACTTGGCTTCATCTGTGAAGCAAATGGATTTCAGAACTATTTAGTACAAATGTCGTTTCACAACACTGCAAACACGTAACTCCAGAGAGCCCCTGCTCTGTGGGTGCTGACGTTTCTCCTTAGGGTTTCCCGTGTCATCTCCGTCCCATTCAGTCACACAGCCACAGCAGCTCACAGACACCACACCATTACCTTCCTGCAGAATGCTCAGACACTGATAAACATGAGGCATTCTGAGCTTCCCCCAAACGTGCATTGTTTTAGGTGTTGTCCTGGTTTAGGGCAAATCTGGGAGGAACCTCCGGGAGGAGTCCCTCCAGAAAGCAAATCCGAACCACCCCTCCTCCCAGCTGGTTTGGAACAGGGAAAAAAATTCCTTGGAGGAAAGTAGAAAAAAAAATTGTTTATTTAACAGGCAAAGCACTCCCCAGCACAACAAATGAACAACACTGACCAACAAACCCTCTCTCTGCTCTGCAGAGATGACAAATTCCCAGGGTCTCTCTCTCCCGTGGCTGCAGCTCGGCTCAGTTCCCCTCAGTCCCTCTGGGGCTGGGAAAGGCCGGGCCCAGGGCAGGCCCGGGGGGCCACAGGTGGGAGCTCCTGGTGCCCTTTTGGGTTTTTAGTCCAGAGCAGGTTAAACAGTTCCAAGGAAAAGAAAGAAAAAACACAGTCCAGAGAACTTCTGTGCCTCAGCTGGCCAAAAACTGACAAACAGCAAAGGAGAGCTCTGCCATCCACACTGCAGACAGCACAGGCCGTGAGTGAGGGAGAGCTGAAAACTCTGATCTTTATGTTTTGAACACAACTGCCTCAGACATTCAACTGCTTCTCCTTCGCTCTCAGATCCAGTTTTAGAGGTGCAAAACTTATTTCTGAACTAAACAGGTGAATGGGGATACAATTCAGCATCAACCCAGGGCAGATGTGAGCTGATGAAATAGGCCTTTGAGGATGGCTGGCTAACCCAGCAACACAAGACCTTATAGCCCCTAACACTCTCCCTCTAAACACACCAGGAGTTCAATCAAGCAAGGCTGCAGGAAGCACTCACTCCAAATATATCAGAAAAGGAAATATTCTGGATTTATGAGAATCATAATTCAGTGGTAGAATTTGTATGTGCCCAGACTTCTGCTTGAGAAGTGCAGTTGACAGATCCCCAGAACAGCGATTCAGTTTTCAGTCTCTGGAAATGTTCTCTTCTCCATGTTTCTAGAACTGAAGAAAGTTAGCAGTGTTGTAGTCCTTGTCCTAACTACACTGAAGGGGAAAAAAAGAAAAAAAAGTAATTACTCTGTATGCTAGCAGAAGAGAAAACACACAATATTTAACTCAACCACAAACAGGAAATCTGTTGCTAAGTCACCCAGCAGTACATTCCCAGCTTTTCATCCAAAAATTCTATGTCATTAGCACAACCACTGTACCACAGAAAACACACCACAATCCCTCCCCTGCTCCTGTTAAGCTGGAAGCCTTTCTCTCTTCTTGTTCAATGGCATCACTGCAGTCAGTTTTTACCCTCTCTCTTCTTCCTTTTTGCAGTTGGAATCTATTCACATTTAGGAATTTTTAAAAATTCCTGAATTTCTCTTCAGAAGGGAATCAGTCTGAGCTTGTTTACAGTGCATGGGGATGTGGTAAATAACAACAAGAGAAGCGTGGGGTTGAATAGCTTATCTTAACAGGTGGGAAAATAGGATTAGAAGTATTAACTGCTAAGCAATTAAAATAAATGAAGAGCGTTAATTGCATATGACTAGATAGTCTCTATTGACAAAACGACCTCACTTGCTAAAAAATACTCCCTTTGACTACTTAATAAATATTATTTATCTGCAAACTTAAATCCACAGAAAATCCACTCACTGATAATTCCAAGAATTATTTGTTTGCTAAAGCTTTATTTAATCTAAACCATTATTTCCTGCCTGTCTAGAGGCAGTAATTGAACATTCTATAGTGTTTCTGTAAATGAAGCCACAAGGAGTTACTATCACACATATATAAAATGCATTAGTGACTCAAAGGTACATTAAAACATCTGAAATTAACCTTCCAACAGTGACATTTCACGTTACATGCACAGGATCACAAATGTTAATTAAAACCACGGCTGATTCTGCACATTCCTTGAAATGGCTCAGGATGACACTTGAGCAAGGTTAATTCTCCTCGGCTGCAGTTTGTTTTGAACCAGCTGTGAGATGGCTGCACCACAGCTCCTGTAGTGGGCTTTAAAATTTCAGTTCCCAGATAACTCACATGTTTTGCCTTGTAGGAAGAGGAAGTTGGGTTTCCCATCTATTGTTTAGGAAAGATTTCATGTTGAACATGGTGGGGAGGTGATTGTGCTTACAGCAAACCTCCAGTTCAACCTGTCTGACCAAATCCAGCTCTGATTTAAAATCTAAAGCTGGACGAGCTATACCATTATTAAATGATACAGTAAAAATATGAAGCTTACTTCAAGGCACTTTTTTCATTAAACTGAATAATTGTTTTAGACTGCAAAAAAATCATTAGAGATTTCAATTTACTCCAGTCCAGGCTCCCTAATACTTAGGAAACAAAACATCAATACAGGTTTTAGGTTTATATTTTCCAAAGTGTTACTTCTCTGTTACAAGCATTTCCCCTCCTTGAAGCAATGAACTGATTTAGGTGAACTGTGTTGTCACTCTTTTCTCCATTTTGACCACTCAGTCTGTAATTCTAGATCCCAATGAGGTTTATCTCCTCCAAAAGATTTTCTGCTTTCAGGTTTAACAGAACAGTAAGAAAACATAGTTCTTGCTCCATTCATGCATTTTAGAAACAAGGAATGTATAAAAAATAGCACAGGATTATTTCAGAGGACAATGTGGAAAATAAGAAAAAAGAAATTCTTTTGCTCAGTTTTGGACTTTTCCCACAAGAAAAAGTTAGGCAAACTGCTGATATATGAAGTAATGGTAATTAGTTCATAACTGATTCTCTTTTTTTCCCCCTCACCTTTCAAGTATCCTATTCCATAAAATAATCAGAACTTCTTGCATTAGTACTTCTATTTTTTCCCCAATATTTTATATTCTAGGACACAACTGCTCAATGTGAATAAAATACATTCATGTCTCATAATACTTTATGAGTTTTCTTCCAAGCCTGAAAGAACTGGAGATGATCTGTACAGAGAGGAAAAAAAGAAATGCTAACATGGCCACTAAACACTTTATAGTTTTTAAACATACAATTATTATTACTCATTTGTGCTCCCCAACCTTACAGTTTTTAACAATGTAGTTCATCTTTTTGATTTAGAGTCAAATCCCAGCAGTAACTGGGGATTTAAATAGAGCATTCAAGGTCTCAGTAAAAGCTTTTTACTCTTGTTCTGTCATCTCTGGTGTTTCAGGCACCCAGCACCTCTGTTTGCTCTGTCTCTGGCTGTGCAATTCTGTCATTGCCTGCAGTTCTGCAGAAGGAAACTAAAAAGTTGTTTCTTCATACTGAGACTTTTTTATTTTCCCCTTGGAGGCTCCTGGAGGCTTTTTCCCTGTGTTCTGCACGTCTGCCCACAGCCCCATGGCTGAGTTCACAGCTTATCTTGCTGTGGGATCTTCCCCAAATTGTTTAGAAAATATCTTTTGATGTTCGTATCTCGCAGCACAATTTGCTTCTCAAACATGACTGAACAGTTCAAAATAAACTCCTTTTATTTACTACAAGGCTTCCTTTGACCACATCCAGCACTGGAGACCTTTCTATTTATCCTGCTTTTGTACATCTTCACAGCTTTGCACAAAAACTAAATACCACGGCCATTGTCTTAATAAACCACATTTCTACAGCAGCCCAGGGCTGCTCAGAGCACAGCAGAACCAAACTGGGCATTTATTGGTCAGGCTGGGAATTTTCCTTTGTTTATTTGTCTACAAAGAAAGCTCTATCATCACAGTGTTTGTAATTTCTGTACATGATACAAACCCCTAACAAATAAGAATTCTACAGTGCAGGGAATGAATAATTATCAGTGGAGTAGCTTGAAATGTCTCTCTCCATGGCCCATACTTCAACAAACAGATTTCTGGGTGGAAATAAAGTTCATTTTGATGGAAATAAAGCACACGGTGAAGGCATTAGTAATGCTAATGAAGAGCTCCCAGGCAGATGGACAAAAATAGGCCTGATTAAAGCTAAAGATCGTGTTAAGAAATCTTTGTTCAAATTGTTTAATGGAAGAATAAGATAAAAACTTGTGGAATGTTCACCCATGGTCATTGCCTGTTCAGTATATTAGGAATAGTTTCACTTACTAGAAAGAGATGGATTTTTACTTTGTGTTTAACTGTTCTGCCCGTGTGGGCAGCACACATCATTTATTGGTGCTGTACAGAGGGACTTGCACCCCACATCTGCACCAAAGGCTCTTCCACGGCTGTGCTAACTCCACTAAAGCCCATTTTTGGGACAATAAAGGGACACATTTTACAAGTGTGTCCTTTCACAGGAGCTAACAGTGGGATTATTTAAACAGCTTCTTTCAAGGGTGACAAACCCGTGATATGATGCAGTTATTTCGTATGTAAACTAACTTTATTATATAATTTCATCATGTTATTTAAAAGACTGAGTTAAATATCTTGAAAAGCAGGTATTGCAGCTTTGGGGAATGAGGAGAATCACGCTCAGCAGGGATGGTTTTGGTACACTCCCTGTGTTCATTTTGGTTCACTCAATATTTGGGTTGAACTGAAGAGTCTTTTTCGCTGAAATCAACTGCTTGTTTATCTTTTCTGAGGGAAAACCCTGGCTCTGAAGTCAAATCTACATCCTTGTCATCCAGCACAGTTCCAGCAGGATGGGACTGTGTGAAATACTGCAGAGAACAAGGATCTGCTCTTCTTCTGATTTTCTGGTTTGCTCTGAATTATTCTTCCGTTTGTGTCTGTTAGTTCCTTAAATGTTGCTCACAGTGAACTCACTTGTGACAAGCACAGTTCTGCAACCTGCAATCAAAATTCTTTGCTTGTCCACTCAGTCCTTTTTATGAATGAGTGAAGATGGTATGTGCTAAAATAACGACAGTGAGAAGCAAGATTAACTCTCATCTTCTCCTGCACATGCACAATTGTCTATTTTTAATCAGACAAGTGGCTGAAGATGAGTTTGAGGCTCAGCCCAAGAGAGTACACACTAAACTTTGTTTAGTGTTAGAAAAGGTGTCTCTCAGGGTGGCAGTGGTTTAGATTTCCCTCACTTTATCCACGTGCAAAGTGGATTTGTCCAACAGCCTTAGCATTTTTTGTGATACAAAATTAATAAGGGAAAAAAAATACTCTGCCAGGGTAGTCTGCTGAGCTGATCCTCACCTGTAGTGTCCCTCGCTCTGGCATAAGGAAAGGGCACAAACGTGGCACTGAGAGATTACCAGGCTAACAGTAAGATTCTCTCAGCTTTAACTCCACTGAAAGTGCTCTGGTTCATGAGATGTGACAGTTTATGTTGGCAAAATTGGCAAGGTTTTTATCCTTTCCTGCTGCCACATTGACTTAGGGCCCAATGCTGTGCACTAGGCTGCCACAATTCTCAGCTGTGTGTTTGAAGATCAGTAGAAATTGTGCAAAGAGGGCAAAGTCTACAGGCTGAGAGCAAGCTAAGCTCATCAGCCATATCAGTGGCTATTATTGCCTGTTTCTGGGCCAGGACTCTTTGACATCATGTTCTTTATTGAGTCTTCAGTAGGAATCCAAAGATGCCAATGCAAAACCCTCTCCTGCACGGGGCTGTCTGAGTGGTTGTGAGCCCAAGCACGTCAAGCACGTAGCAGATGCATTTTCCATTGCTTAATGCATTACAGGAAGGTGACACAACCCTCCAGTGATAAGGACAGGACAGAAAATGCAAGCTTCATGTGTAGAAGTCTATAAGTTCCATTTGCAGGAATGGCTATTATCCATTTTTTTGAAGAACCTGATGTTTCTGACAGTCTTAAAATTCCTGAATAGAAACAGTATGGAAATCTGTGGGTGAAATTGTCCAAGGAGAGCATAGCAAGGAGAGAGAGTTAAAGCCCAGAGGAGAGAGTGCTGTGATCTCCACAGAGAGCTGGAGGGAGGTGAGCCTGTCCACAGGAGGCTCTGAAAGAGAACCAGGAGGAGCTCAGGCTAGGGGTGGCTGTGCCACCCTCTGAAGGGGTCTGATGGCACAAGAAAGGCTTCCCAGGGTTTCCCAGCTGGACCAGAAGGTCATCCCAGGCTTCACTGAGAGCTTTCCCTGCACCCTAAAGGGCTGAGCTGGCATGGAGCTCTACAGCCCCCATCTCTGCTGGAATTTGGGGTTCTGGGATGGAAATCTTGGCTATTGCTTGTTGGGGGGATTTGTGTCTTTAAATTCTCCAAAGGTGATTTGGACCTCCCACCCCCTAATTAAGGACCTGATTTTAACAACCTGAGGGGAGGGCTGGAATTCTCTCCCTGGGGACTGCTCCTGGTCAGGTAACAGCTCACTTGGTTCTGAAGCTTTTGCTGTAAACTTTCCATATATAATTTTTATAGTTCTACTAATGGAATGATTTTAGCTGGAAGTTGCTCCTAATTTTATTTGGGCTTTGGTGCTACTTTAAGACATCAGGGCTGCTGCAAAAGGAGTTTGGTTCTTTGGCTTCTGGCTGTTACCCTTTCCCATCTCGTGGTGCTTTCTCTTACATACACCAAATATTCATGTGACTGGTGTTAAGTGGATTGCAAAATGGTCTGGGTTAAAATTTATCTTATTTGAAAAAAATGCTCATTTTAGCCCAGTCCCCTGAGCTTGCCTGGCATGTGCTCTCAGAAATGTCTGGCGTGGTACAAGAGGGGAGATTGGTAAGAAAGACAAGTGAGAAGCCCCTTCCCACCTCAGTGCCCTCCCTGCTCTGAGCTTGGCTGGAGGAAATTGCCCCTTTTTGAGAAACAGCTGTGAGGAGACTGCAACCCACTCCCAGGGGAGGGGAAAAGGCAGAATTGCAGCCTGAGCTTGGCTTTTTGCTGCTGTAAGGATTAAAAAGGGAAAATGTTAATAAGAAATTCTAAGTGAAAATAGGAGGAACTTAATGAAAGATATCCACATGGCCATCATAATGCTTGAGCCAGGAAAAGCTTGTTTTATCTCCTGGGAGTTTGCTTGTGTGGCCAAGATTTTTTTCAGGTGTTTTATTATCGTGGTGACTGTGCTGCTCTTTATGGAATAACTTGTTAAACCCAAGTTCTACTTTTGAGTTAGTGCTTTATGTTTTGAAGCTGCTGGCATTTCATGTTTGTGTGCTCTCTCTTTGGAGCTGAAGCTGCCTGAGAAGTGCCCCAGGCAGTGATGGAGGCTGGATTTGTAATTATACAAAGGGATGGCTTTTGTCCCATTTGGATGGGAAATATCATCATCCAGGACTTTCAGTTTTGTGGTAGCACAGGAGCTTTCCTGCATTCATTACTTTTAGACCAATCATTTGAAATAAAGAGCAATTTTTTTTGCTTATTTCTGGTCCTTTTTGCATCTAATATAATATTTTAAATAAACTGGTGTCTTTAGGTCATCCTATGAGTTCCAAATAGCCTTTGTGATTTTACTAGTTATACCCTTTCCCTCTGTTTAATGAACCTAGTATAGTAAAATGCTTTTAATTTTTAAGTAGTTGGTAACATCCTATGGTGTTGCTATGATGCAAATTTCCTGTTTCATCCTTTGTGCTCTACTGCTGTCTTCTCAGTGTAATCTGACTAGCCATAGTTGACCTGTGAAATTAACTCTTGATATTATTTTTCCCAAGCAAATCTGTGCTTTAACAAACCTATTTATTCTCTCCTTAATAACCAGGTGCCTGTCCCAAGCCAGTATTTATAGCTAGGAATCTACTTAGAGCTTGTTCTGTAGGTGGCTTCTGGAACATCATGGCTTTTTCAGTGTAAACCACAGTGTTCCTTGAACATTTTTTTTTCCCAGCAGTACAAAATGATATTTATTGCTAATTGGCAGCTGGTTAAGTGAGCCCTGGCTGCAGTGTGCTCCAACAGGAGAAGGCACAGAGAGTGGTGATGCAGAGCAGTGCCCAAAATTCCCTTTGTCTCAGCTGAAGGGACTCAGGCTTGGGACTGGTGATGGTTTTTTTTTTTAAAAATCTTATCTAGATTTGCTTTCTGGTAGAAAAAGCAGTAAATCCAAGCTTCAGGACCAGGTGCTGGGTTTGAGGAGAGTTTGGGAGGCCTCATCTGAGTGAGGTCTCTGAATCCCTCAATGCAGTTACAGGGACATTCGTTCCTGGGTGCCAGACTCGAGTTAGAAGTGTTCTGACCCTGTGAATGTTCAGATAAGGGAGATGACATAATTGTGAACAACTCCCAGTTTCCGACAACTGAGATGTTATTTTAAGTTTCATAATGGGTTCTTTGGTTAATTGGGGATCTTGGGCTTTGCATTAATTGTATCTCACTCCCTGAAATCCTTAAGAGTACATGCCACAGGTTTTGGTGTGATCTTATTTATTGTTCTGGGAGAGGTAATCAAGTAAACATTCCCCTGCTAAATAATAGCAGCAAGCTGTTTGTGAATCACAACTCCAGCAGATGATTCTGCATAGCAGTGAAAACTTTCTTGGCTCTCTGTCACATTCCTTAAGTGAACAGATAACAACTTGGGTCTTAACTGGTTCTTCCCATTGCTGGAATCATTTTGCAGTGTTCACTTGTAGTTGAGGTTATGTTTGTAAGGGACTTGAAAAAGCCCACAATGGCATCGTGTAATTGTTCTGGAGCATAACCCACAGCAAACCTGGAGGTTTCTTACCCCATTTCAGAGCTGGTTTTATCTCAGTTTGCCCCTGCCTGACACTGACCTGTCTCTTGCTGTTTAGATTTGTCATTCCCCAGTGTGAGGAGGGAGCTGGTGTCCCTGCAGCAGCAGGGCTGTGGTGAGTCTCGGTGGGGCAGTTCTGCTTTGCCCTTTGGGTCTGTTCCCCAGACCTGCTCTGGCAGCAGTGCTGAAAGACGAGGGCAGGGATAACAGAAGATTGGGAAAGCCTCATCTTTGAAGAGTCAGGGATCCTGGGACTGTGGGGCTTCCCATCCAGCCCTTCTTTTTACAAGCTGGCTGCAGCTCACTCCTACTGCCTCAGAGCTTTTCTGGTTTTCAGCTGCTCCTACCTTTCCCCATGTAATCAGGAAACTCAGTGTATTTTGTCTTTCCTGAGACCAAGTCTCTTGTGAAATGGCAATGGTGAATTAGAGCCTTCATTCAGTCACACCAATTCATGTGATGCTGATAACATCATCATGAGGGCAGAGAAATGAGGTATATTGGGGAAGAAATACCCTGACTGACAAGTGTCAGAAGCACAGGCTAGCCCTATGTGAACAGTGGTGAGCAAGTATTTATAGGAAGAGCAAGCAGATGGATTTGACGTAGGTTTTTCCGGTATTTTGTTGGGGTTTGCTGGTTTTTGTTGTTTTTTGGTTTCGTTGGGCTGTATCAGTGTATGTAACCAAGTGTAGGCAAACTGGAGCTGTTGTTAGTTACTGATGAGTAATGTGGCCACAGAGAGCAGGAAGCAGCTTTTTGTCACACTTCCTTTGGGGATGCTGCAGCACCACACAAGAGCAGAGTCAGTGTGCCAGCTCTGGGGCACACCCAGGGCTGCACCCTGAGCACAGCGGGGAAAGCAGCTCAGGTTGGGCTGCTGGAGTGGCAAATTATGGATGTGACCGATTATTCAGCTTCTCCTTGTGCATATACAGGACTCTCAGGAGGCTTGCAGTAGTGCCAGTGATCTTCCTGCAGATGTAAGGATTGCTGCATGCCAGATCTTTGAGTAATTTCCCCAGATGGGGGAGGATGAAGTGCTCTGTTTGCTGCACCGTCAGTGGAGATGCTTTTGTTTTAATGAAAAAGGAAATGTAGACAAATTATGGCTTTTAAAAATGTGAGCTCTTAAGCAGCAAAATAAGTGTAAACAATTTAAAGCATTGAAATGACTCAAAGTCTCCTTAAAACAACATTTTCCAGTTGACAGATGAATAAAAGTTCATGGAACACTTCTTAAACTTGGGTTTCTGTGGTAGCAAACATTTGTGGCCTTTGAGTCATCAGAGATCCGTGGTGAGGAACAGTCTGTATATCCTGCACGGTCATTTCTGAGTTCTTGATCCCTTTTGGGCATCTCTGAACTGACAGCTCTGGTTTTTTAAACTGTTGGCAGCAGTGGCAGGGCCACGATTCACTGTCAGGGGTTTGTTTTTGCTTTGGGAGTCCTGCATGGAGCTCCAAATGAGTGGTGAGTGAAAGGGAAGCACTCAGCACTTACTGACAGAATCCTTTAAACACTTAATGATGACTAGTATGTTAATTAAAGCCTGGGTGAATGCAGCTGATAATGTCCCACTATTTCTGGAGCTGAAACACGGACCAGACTGATTCATTAGTAAGCACTAAAAAAAAGCTGCTGAAGGGAGCTGAACTAGACCTGTTGCTGCATGGAATTCTTAAAGGATTTATTTCCTGGGGGTGAGGCAGCAGGCCTAGCTCCTAGGAGAAATTTTGAAAGTCTCATGGTATTTATAGAGACAAAATTGTAACAACAGAGTATTCAATGCATGGGAAAAAATATTGTTTGGTTTTTTTTATTAGAAAATACTACATATATGTATTTCATCTTTTAACTTCTTTCTCTGTTCCTGGACACTCTCCTTAATCTAATTCCTTTTCACATTAAATCTAAACAAATACTTTGCTTTGGAGGAAGGACTGCATACGTGCTGCCCTGGTTTTTGCAGATAAGCCTTGACTCTGCAGAGCTCATTAAGCAGTCAGTTGAGCAGCTAAATGAGTGTTCTGGGTGGTAATGGATACTTACTCCGTGTAAGTACAGCAAGATTGTGAGATACTGCACAGCTGAGGACTTCCCAGCACAGGATTATTTATGTTACAAATAAATGCATCAAGTCAGTAACTCATGTGGGATATCCCACCTGCTAACAGAGTACCTCTGGGTCCCCAGATAAGGCGTTGTGTTTCCTATTTCGTGTTGTTTGTCTTCCATTCCACATATCTGAGCAGATTTTAGCCTTTTCCAAAAATAAGAGCCCTCTCTTCAAGTATTTAATCCTGAATGGAAATATGAGTACACAGAAAGCTTCCAAACCAAACGTGTTTGTGCAAATCAAGTTGTGTTTTAGCAATCCAACCTGCACACGCTCTCTGTTCTTATTTGGATTTGTAACATTGCAGGTGGGTCTTAGGATGCTTAGAAAATATTTCAAAATTTGCCTTGATTTCTCCAAGCTGGGGTTACAGATTTTCTAATGTAAGTAAGTGGAGATTCAAATTGTTCATGCTTTGGGAGTTGTGAAAGATCATAAAAGTAAAAACCAAACTAAGACTGTAAAAGGATAATGAATATGATGAACAGAGGAGTTCATGAAGCCTGAATTCTCCAAGTGTTTTGCTCAAGCTCTCAGATCCAAGATGAAAACTCTGGAATCATTCCAGCAGATGAGGTGCTTGCCTCTTTCCCACACAGGTTCTCTGGTGTATGAGGGACAAATTTCTGCTGTTTCAATACAGAACATACCATGGATCTCTCCTCTACATTGCCACCTGTCTTCAGGGAGGTTTTAAAAGCTGTCTTTTGAGATCTCTGGAGGAAATTGGGTTAAAATGGGGATGGGGGGAAAAGAGATGAAGTATGTGCAATATGGGTAGTTCAGAAACTTGGTGAAGAAAGCCTCCAGGTTACTCTGAGAGCCTTCTTTGTCAGAATCAGCACAGCATTTGTAACGTGAACTGGGGAGGGTTTGACTGTCCTCTGTCATCTGCTCATCTGCTCTTATTGGTGTTCTCTAAATAATTCAAGCTAACTTTGTTTTCCATGCCAAGTGACTTGTGGAACAGTAAATAAGCAGTGGGAACGTGTCACCCTGAGTGATGAAGGTGATCTGATCTTCATCATTCTCCCTGCTGCTCTCTGAAGCAGATTTTCTACACAGAGTTATTTTTCTCTCAGTAAACCAAGAACTCTGATTTCTCTGGTTATCTCTTATAACATTTTAAAATAGGCTTCTGAAATGCAAACCCAAACTTTCCACCACCACAGCTTGCTCTGCTGTCTCTAAAGTTAGAGATTTCACAAGAGTTGGAGGTTACAGCACTATTATTTTAGTTTTATCCAGAAGAAAACCAATTCATAGCAGTGTCTTTGCTAATTATTTCCACTCAGCTTTGTTGCATGCCAGACTTTTTAGTTGTGCTGAATGTTTTTGCTTGTTGCTCTGGAAATAATCATTAAAGGGAAATGGGTCACCCCCACTGTACACTGGTAATTCTGTGAAACACAATTTGAAATGAACTTGCCTTTTCATAATGATGCTGAAAAGCACCAAATGCTCTCAGTAGTAGTGGCATAAGGTAATTAAGGGATAAAGTGTGGGGTTTTTTTCCTGAAACCGTAATAGAAACAAGACACACATTAATGGTACAGGACAGCGTTTCATCTTCAGGTATTTGAAAAGTCAACAAGGTAACTGAAAATGGAGCTGGGAGTGCAATAAAAGCTTTCTAGAGATACTCTCTGACACTTGAAGAGCACCAAGCCATTGCAGTTAAGACCTGTCCTTAACCTGGAGACAGGACCTAGAATTCTGGAGGGGCTGTGGCTCCCTGAAGGGGGAGGTACCCGTGGGTAACCAGAGCATCTTTGCTTTGAAGAGCAGGATGTGTTAATGGTTCACCCACATGCTTTTATCCTCTACAAGGAGAGCGTGGATTGCTGGTGAAGAGACTGAGGTTTGGGCCTTTACCAGTACAAAACAGCAGCCCAGTTTCTGCACCTTCCTAAGCTGCCAGGTTTGGAAATAGGCCACGAGTAAGAAGAAAGTTTCTGTGGTGCTGAACTCAGCTGGAAGCACAGACCATGTGGAGACAGAGCAGACAGTCTTCTAGTCACCAGCTGAATTTCCTTTTGTGCTGTTCTTCTTTGTGTTTGAAGTCCTTGAGAAATTCTGCCATGATGCAGTGCTGTTGAGTTTATAATTCAGGCAGGGAGCAGAAGCAAGGCTGTTCAGGCATAATTTTGAACCACAAGTTAATCTGTTGAGTCTTTCTCATCTTTAGTCACCCCCCAGTTGTGCTATTCCATAATTCCCCTTCATTCTTTGCTTTGTGGTGCCTAGGGATAAAATAAAGGTCCTGATCTGTGCTTTGACAGTCTCTGGTAAAACCTGAGTGCATCAGAGTCCTTGAAAGCAGAGGAGACTTGGTGTGAAGTGCCACAAGTGCTGGGTATTGGGGTGACAGTGAATCCTAGATGGGAAAATACTCTGGTCCTGGCACTGGGATGTGACGTGACCGTGGTGAAAGTTGAAGTTGAATGAACTTTACCTTAAAACCAGACTCACTTGTGTGAGAGAGATCAGTGTTCCTGCAAGGCAGCTGAGCCCCCTGCAGCACAGATCTGCACAGAGAAAGAGAGAGCAGCCTGAATTGGGAACTTGGCATCAAATCATGTATTTTATCATCCTTTCATGTCTGACCTTGAGTTTTCCATAGTTTTAAAATCCAGAAGATGGAAGTGGCTGAACTTTACAGGAATATAAACTCCTATAACAAACGATGATCTGATTGTGTTTATTCCCACGTGTAAAATTCCTGTATTTCTGCAGGTCTGTGTTCTGTTATGGATGTAAGGAACATCACCCCACAGTTTCCTGAGCGTGCAGAGAGGACATTGGTGTTAGCACAGATTCATGATTGCTCTGTGATTTATGCCCTCTGGAGCTTTGTCACAGATAGGAAGTGATGATGGGACAGGAAACCAGGCATTGTATGAAAACATCCATGAGTATGTAACTAGAGGAAAAAGCTGCAAAAATAATTTATGAGAGATATTATAAAGCTGTATATTCTGCATAGAAATATATTTATTGTGCACAGCTGGAAATTGCAGTAGTTGAAAATATTGCAAGCCAGTGACTGATTTTGATGGAGGGAAGAGTCCAGTGTAGTGTTTGAGCAGTGTCAGAGAAAGCACTGGAAGGAGCAAATCTCCCCTTGATCAGAGCTCTCTCTGCCTTGCTGCCTTTTGTAAGTCCAGTGAAAGCTTTCTGAAGAATGCTTATGAAATTACCTCAGATATACAATTTTAAAAACTAGTGATAAATTCTTCATCTTGAAGGCTTGGGCTTTATTAATGTAAACCCAGTTTTTGTTGCTGTCTGATAGAAGTTAACGAGTGACTGGCAGCAGTAACTGTAGGAGGAGAGGTCACTGGCACAAAGCATTTCAAAATCCCCAATATTGTGGGGAGCAATTAATAACCAGTTAAGCTTCCACATTTACCAGGAGCCATCTGAGCTTTGAGAGGCCAGGCTCAGCAGAGAATGCCTGTCCCAGTCCAAACAGAATTACATTTAAACCTGTAATGTCACTGAAATGTGATTCAGGTCTTGTTATTGAAGGTTTGCAGCAAGCTGTGGCCCCAAAGGGGCTGTTTGGGGACTGTCTATTAGCAGAGTAATAAAGGAGTTATAAAGAAGCAGTCACCTGTCTGGTAGGTGAAGATGGGCAGAAATAAGGTTAGAGAAAATTGCAGATAACTTGGTGTCCCCTTGCTGGTTTTGAGCCCTGCTAAAGGAAGGTGTTGCCTGGGTTTTTTTCTTTTCCAAATGGTAAAATTGGCACTGCTTTATTTGAAAGGAAAGGAACTGAAGCAGGGGAGTAGGTTGAAAGATTATTGCTGAAATTGTCACAGCTTTTTCCAGTGCTCCCAAACAAGATGCTGCAGAGAGTGCTCATGTTAATTAAAGGAATGAACAAAAACCAAAAATCTGGAGTCGTGATGGATTACAAGAGGCTTTTTGCTGCTGAATTCGGTTTTGGCTTTTCTTTTTTTCTTTGTGTGAGGGCCTCCCTTCAAGGATTTGCCTTGTGAAGGAGCCAAAAATCAATATGGGAACAAAAAGGATTTCCACAAATCTGAGAAAACCATTACAGTGGTGCTTCTTTCAGTGGTAAACATCAGGTGTGGTTTTAGTAAACAGTGTTTTGTTAAGGGCACATTCTAATAGTTCTTATCTTCATGTGGTTTCTAAGCAGGATTTCCTGCTTAAATGAATTTTAAAGGAATATATATACCTTCAACTTGGAATAAAATTAAGATGAAAACAGGAAATTATGGAATAGTTAGGGATTTGCTTCATCAAGAGCGTCTAACTACCACTGTGATCTTTTTCCAGCTTCTCAAGGAAACCCACGATAAAACACGAACCAAACTCTGGGTTCATAAAATGGTGGTGCCCAAATTCACCTGCCCCTGGCAGATGTTGCCAGATGTGGATCCTTGCTCACGTGCTGTGCTTCAGACATCACCTGGGGAGAAAACCTCTCCTTGCTGTGATGTTTCCATCACCTCCATTCGGTGTTTGTGGCATCTCTGTGCAGGCACTCGGGGCTCTGGGGACAAAGTTCTGTGTTGGAGCTGAACCTCGGAGCGTCCCGGCTCTGCTGCTGCCTCCTCCTGAGGCACATTTGGGGATGTGATGCTTCCCTCTACCGGCCACACAGACAGGAAATTGTATCGTGAAACGAGCGACGAGTTAGTTTTTATTTTATTTAAAATCACCCTGTGCTTAGGAGGGAGAAGAGGGATTTGTTATTGCGGTGTCTTACACAGGGCAAATTAAATCACTTGCCTGCAGCCCAAAACAGCTCTGCTAAAGTGGCTGGCCTCTGTTTGTTTAGAAATTCTGTATTTCCTTGAGAAAGGAAATACACAATTATTTTAACCCACTTCACGTCTGCTAGTGCTGCTAACAGCAAGCATTCTCAGTACAAGGAGCAAACCAGAAAACAGAAGTCAAAATGAGAGTGCATCGAGGGTATTTTGGGATTTTGGTGGGGTTTTTTTTAGCCAAAATTAGTAGGGTAGTTGGTATTTTTTGTTCTTAGGTGAGGGTGCTGTGTTGATGACACCTTAGACTTTTCAGTGCATGAAAGAGAAGCGGGCTCAGTTTCAGCAGTGAAATGCTTAAAAAAATAAAAAAAGATAAATGTTTATAAAGGCTGATTGATGTTATGTGTGGATGTTACCTGAAAATACTGATTTGAGGTTCACATTACTGTTGTTCACCATGGAAAGCACGGCTGAGTTGACTGAGGAGCGTTTTTGGGGGCAGTTGATGAGAGCTTAGAGCTGTTCCATGATCCACCTATTCCACGATCCACCTATTCCATGATCCACCTTGCAGCCCTGCTGGGTGCAGGTCGGTCCAGCTGCAGGGAGCAGGATGCACAGGCGCTGAGATGTGGCAGGGAAACCTCCTGGTGCCAAGGAGCTGCTGAAAGCCCAGGAGCTGCAACTGCCTGCAAGGCCAGCTGCAGGAGGAGTGACAGGAAATTCCTGCAGCAGTCAGTGGAGGGTCTGAAATTGGGAATTCTCCAAGATGTTTTAGTGGTTTTCCCTCCCCTTGGATGATGGTTTTTGTTTTTTTGATCCATGTGTTGGGGTTGAATTAGACCTTTGCTCAATGTATGGATTTTCCCCCCTCTTTTTAAATTATGTCTCCCCCTTCTCATTTTTGTTCTTCCGTTTTAAAGAGAAGAGGGAGTCCACAGGACTTGTACTGAGCTTCAGAGCTGTAGGACAGGGAATAGTCTATAAAAATATTGGGGAAAAAAAAAGGAGGGGGGGAACACCTCACACCCCCCTCCCTCCATTACTGACACTCCGTACATTTTTTTTTCTCTCATTACAATTGCCTCAGTTAATTTGCTCTGTTTTCCTGCAAGTTCTGTGCTCTTTGGGGTGTGCCCAGCTAATTCATCGCTGCAGCTCTGCCCAGGGAGGGCCCAGCAGTGACAACACCTGTATTGCAGTGGAATTTGTCTGCTGAAACCCACCTGTATTGCAGTGGAATTTGTCTGCTAAAACCGTGGGCAGCCCTGGGGAGAGCAGGGAGTCTGCACAGCTGCACCCACCCAGAGCCAGGATGGCCAGGGCGAGCAGCCTGTGCCCAGCTGTGTGTGGACTTCACCAGCCCCCGCGAGGCTGGCACTGGATTTGA
>VYXF01004785.1:141839-156576 GCA_013397295.1 Polioptila caerulea | reverse complement strand
GCAGCCCTGCTGGGTGCAGGTCGGTCCAGCTGCAGGGAGCAGGATGCACAGGCGCTGAGATGTGGCAGGGAAACCTCCTGGTGCCAAGGAGCTGCTGAAAGCCCAGGAGCTGCAACTGCCTGCAAGGCCAGCTGCAGGAGGAGTGACAGGAAATTCCTGCAGCAGTCAGTGGAGGGTCTGAAATTGGGAATTCTCCAAGATGTTTTAGTGGTTTTCCCTCCCCTTGGATGATGGTTTTTGTTTTTTTGATCCATGTGTTGGGGTTGAATTAGACCTTTGCTCAATGTATGGATTTTCCCCCCTCTTTTTAAATTATGTCTCCCCCTTCTCATTTTTGTTCTTCCGTTTTAAAGAGAAGAGGGAGTCCACAGGACTTGTACTGAGCTTCAGAGCTGTAGGACAGGGAATAGTCTATAAAAATATTGGGGAAAAAAAAAGGAGGGGGGGCACAACTCACAAACCACNCTTCAGAGCTGTAGGACAGGGAATAGTCTATAAAAATATTGGGGAAAAAAAAAGGAGGGGGGGAACACCTCACACCCCCCTCCCTCCATTACTGACACTCCGTACATTTTTTTTTCTCTCATTACAATTGCCTCAGTTAATTTGCTCTGTTTTCCTGCAAGTTCTGTGCTCTTTGGGGTGTGCCCAGCTAATTCATCACTGCAGCTCTGCCCAGGGAGGGCCCAGCAGTGGAATTTGTCTGCTGAAACCGTGGGCAGCCCTGGGCAGAGCAGGGAGACTGCACAGCTGCACCCACCCAGAGCCAGGCTGGCCAGGGCGAGCAGCCTGTGCCCAGCTGTGTGTGGACTTCACCAGCCCCCGCGAGGCTGGCACTGGATTTGATTTCCAGCACGAGTTTTGACCTTCAGCAAGTCATTCCCAGCCTTTGTCCCTCAGGTTGCAGGCCGTGGAACAGACCCAGAAGCTCAGTCTCAGGAGTGCTGGGGTGTAATTTTCCTAGCGCTCCACAATAGTGGGATGAAAGGGGGTGTGGAGCTGCAATTAACACTGGATGAGGCTGAATTGCACTTGCAACAAAGAGAAGTCTTTCAGTTAGTCTACAATAAAATCATAATTATATCCCCAGTATCCTTGGCAACAGATGAAGGTCCCAAAAGGTGATTTTACAGTTCAGTATTCATTGCCGGTACAGAGATGGGAAAGGAGGAAAAGCATCATCATTTAAACAGTTTCTGGGGTGTAAATAAGTGTTATGTGAGAAATATTAAATGCATCACACTGAATATATAGAAGTGTGCTCTCTAAGGGAACAAATAATTTCTGTAGTTAGGACATGAAATTCAGAAATTGGTATGCTTGATGATTTAAATTCATACAAAAGGAGGATGCTCGTTGGTATGGATTCATTTCTCAACAGGGATTTCTATCCAATTTTCATTTTAAGAAAGCCAGCCCATGAGACACAAGGATTATCAGTTGATGAACTGAAGATAACTTGCTTTATCAGAACTGTTTATACGGAGGAATTACCTGATTATAAATTCTTTTGTGTGAATATATTTTAAACTCCCTGCAGTTCTTCACCACAAAGGTTCCTTTTTCTAAGTTTGATCTTTAAGGCCATATATAGGAATATAGGAAACAGTTTGCCTTCCCTTAATGACCCTCCCAAAAAAGGCTGATGTTTTAAGGAATACTTGTTGTACAGGGACCTCTTTTTAAATATCTTCTGTCTCCATTTGCTTTTTACTCAGTGCATTTTACTGCTACACTTCTCACCAGCACAATGGTGAGTTTTCTTTGCCTTCCCCTTTTCTCCCTATTTTCTTTGAAATGGGAACCAATAAATGTAATAACCTTAGAAGGCAGAGTTCTTATGCTTATTTTTGAAGAAGTGATTCTGTCATCATCTGGATGACAAGCTCTATGCATGAATTCCTAGATGTGCCATCAGTATGGAAGATGGAAATGGGGGGGAAGCCAGCAAGGTGCATGAAGATATTTGTGGAAATAAAATCCTGGAAATAGGACAACAATGAACAGAAGGAAAGGGTAATGTAGGCATGTGAATTCTAAATGCCTTCCAACCTGAAAAAAAACATTGGCTGCTGGGAATGGATTTTAACTGATGTTTGTGTCGCTGCTGAGGCAAAGAATAAGTCATTTTGTAACATTATTGGAGGTATGGTACAGTTTGAGTTTGAAAATGATGCTGGGGACTGCTTTGAAGTGACTTAAGTGATGGAAATTCCTGCACCTCCCTCCCATTTTGAGTCTGCAGTTGAGTGATGAGCTGTGTAATTTTGTATATAATGACAGAGCTCTCTGACAGATTTGGTTCCTAAAGTTTATCAAAGTGCACTTGGTACTAAATATCGAGACCTGGTTTTGCTTTTTTTTTTTTTCTTTCAGAGGAGAGGGAAGACATAATGAGACAAAATAATTTTGTGCTTATTGGTTTACTTATAATTGCATGGTTTGGAGCAAGACTTTGTAGCTCCAAATAAGCATGAGATGTGCCTGTAAGGAAGATGCCAATTTGACAGCTTTAGGGACTGAAACTCTTGTGTTTGGTCCCAACAAACCCATCTCCAGTGTAAATGCAGCCTGCTGAAATTCTGCAGCACTGGCAATCTCCTGGGTTTTCACAGAAATGCTCAGAATTTAATACCAAAGAACAGTGGAACAATATAAAAGAACTAAAGACCATGGGGAATTGAGCTGGAATTGTGTTCACATTCTGTTCACAGGGAAGGACCAGAAAATAGGAATTGTATTGGCCAGATCAGTTGTGGTAAGTGAATGAGTTGTTGTACAAACTTAATAGTATTAGGTCATTTCAAGACTTTTTTTTTTTTTCCCTCCTTTGGGGCAAATTATTTGTTCAGTAATTTCCTTNCATTCTGTTCACAGGGAAGGACCAGAAAATAGGAATTGTATTGGCCAGATCAGTTGTGGTAAGTGAATGAGTTGTTGTACAAACTTAATAGTATTAGGTAATTTCAAGACTTTTTTTTTTTTTCCCCCCTTCTATTTGGGCAAATTATTTGTACAGTAATTTCCTTTCACTGTGAATTCCCTGGGGTTTTCCCAGTTTCCTGTAACTCTTGCCTGGTTACCACTTACTGCAGGATTTGGTTAATGAGTGATTGCACCCATTTCCATAACACACTGCATTTTCTACCTCAGTTTTTGTTGAGGCTGGGGAAGCATCTGTTCACACACAAAAAGCTGGCTGCTGTTGGCCTGTATGGAGATGCAGCTGAAATAATTCTTGTGCTTCCCTCTGCCTTTGGAGGCCTCCAGGGATGAGGGCAGGATGGTGCAGAGGGTTTGACCCTGCACTGACAAACCTTACTGAGATCCCCAGGAAGGGCAGGCAGGCAATCAGAACAAGTGAAAAACTGGGGTTTTGCTGAAAGTCTATTACTCACTTTACACATTAGCATTAGATAGCATGGGAAGAACAGTGAGAGGAAAGTAAAAAATAGCTTAGCTCTGTAGAACTGCAGAATGTTGCTATAGATAGGCTGCCAGATTAAAGAGCTGTCTTGGCACATTACCATTCAAAGAGCAGCAGCCTCAACTGCCTTCCTGTCCTGAGGAATTTTTCTTCGAGAATTTTACACTTCAGAGATCACATTATAATGTGGGTTAAATCACTGTATTTTGTCTTGATTTTCCTCAATACTTTCCTTTCATCCTTTTGTTCTCTCATTATCCCTTTTCTATCTCGGCTTGGCTCTTAATTCTCCCATATGTGCTAGTTGGAGTAGTTTGAGAAGCAAAGCCCAGAACTGGTTGGTTGGGGGATCTGTACAGAGTAGAGATTCCAAAACTCAGGTGGTGATGTCCCTGTGGTCCCAAGGTTTCCCTGGACATTCTCTGCTCCAGGCTGAGCAAACCCCACTCTCTCACCCTGGTTCTGCTTGAAGAATTGCAGTGTCCTGCCTATTCTGGGAGCTGCATGGCTTTTTAATGAGAATTTTTAGGCTCCTGTTTTTATGCCTGTGTTATTTATACAGTTTTTTATTATTATTATTTTACTACTACAAAGAATTTACCCTGCTATTTTCAGACTATAGGACAGTCTCTTCCCTGGCTTTACAAGTGTATGGAGAAGGAAACTCTGAAATGCTTTTTCAAAATATAAGGAGCTGAACTTCTCTTGTTTATGAATCAGATATTTTCAAGCATGACTTTTATCAGGCCTTAGTGCTTGTTTTTATTTCTGTAGCCTTAAAAGCTTCAGTTAATCATTCTCAACAGACTGAAAAATACTTTCCATGAAAGCCAATAAATTTGGAAGCATATCTTGAAAATCCTCAAACTGATCCTGCAAACAGATGTTTAGGATAAATATTGCTCATCTAAAAGCAGATATTGCTAATGAATGTTAAGAACAGCATCAAGTTGCTGCAAACTTTCTTGCATTTTGGGAGAATCAGTGTTAATAAGTCAGATCAGTCACTTTTATTTAGGCAATACAAAAAAACATATGTCTTCCTGCTTTGCCAGCTGTCATAAAATTTTGGAGGAAAAGGTTGCTTCCAAGTTTTCCAAAGGGAATATTTCTCAGAAGGATTTTGACCTTTATAGCTTACAAAACCACTTGACTTCCTTTTCCCATAAACTATTTTCTGGCTGAGGTTCTTCTACAGCCAAGCTTTAGTTGTGAGGGAAAATACCTCAAAGAAAGCTCCAAAGAAAATTACTGGGCTGCCTTCTAGTGGTTTGAGATACCCTAAATTCCTCTTATGAACGAAATTCCCTTGAAGGGAATCATATTGTTCCACATTTAGCATGTGCCCCCCAATATTTCCAAACAGTCGATAATTATATGTGCACATTTATGATAATTTCATCTGAAGAACCATAAGGCAGATTGTACTTGTTACACACTTTTTTTTTTTTGTGGACTCTATGATAAGAAAAGCAAAATAAAATAACCACAAACCAAAACAGTGACAACAAAACCTTCAAATCCAAAACAGCAACATCTTGGGGCCAGCTCAATTTACAGCTGGTTTTTATCATCTTTAATATTTGCAATTGCTGACCTTATCTCAGTAATAAAACTGGATTTGCTGTTCCTGTTCTCCATGTAGGAGTTACCTGAGGAAAAAACACAGAAATGGGAGTTGGTGTTTGTGGTTTCAGTATTCACCTTAGTTCAGTTTGGTTCTAGATTTCTGTGGAAGATGGAGTAGGTGTGGTTTTATTTCTCACTGATATTTCTGATTTCTTCAGAGGCACTGCCCTGAATATCTACAGAGAACTAAGGTTCAAGACTTTGCTTCCCAAAAAATGTCCTGCCAGCTGACAATACTAACTTAAATACACAAACAGGAGCTAGGCTTAAGCTAACCAAGAAGTTAGTTTAAAATATGAGCTTGAAAGGACTGAAATCATTATTGACTGGAAATCCTCGAGGGACATGAATGTATTTGATAGTTGCCAGGGAAACACAGCCCTCCCAGTGCCAGTGTGCATTGCACAGAATAAATCACTGGGGTGATTCTGGCACAGACTGATCCTCTTCACAGACCTGCTCCTCTGCCTCTGCAGGAATTGCAGGTGCCTCTGCCTCCAGCTAGGAGAGCACCCACTGCCCCTGCTGGACCTTGATCCGGCACACTGGATGGGGCAGACAGGTTCAAAACCAAAGCAGGGCATCAGCTTTGTCTGGTCCAGGTGTGTGTGCCTGGCTGGCCAGCCTGGCTGAACCACAGGGCACCGTGGAGGATGTCAAGGGACCACAGAGTGAAAAACTGGGCTGTGCTCATGGTCCACATTGATGGAATACAGAAATGGTGGATTCAGCCCACAACAGCAGGTTTTGCAGTGCTCAGTGTCCATCAGCACACAGAACTCTCTGAGCTCCTACAGCAAGTGCTACACTCCATTTATTCTTTCTTAGGTGAAATACAAGTGCTGAGAAAAAGGAATTTGCTCTTCATAGCACAAGTGTAGTGATGGACCTGGGGACTAACCCCAATCTGTTTGAAATATAAAGAGTTCATCCATTATAAACAGTAGCATGAGATAGGAGGTGCCAATGGAAGCTGTAAGAGTTGACCAAGCACAGGTACCAAAATAGGGGACCTGGGTCCTTGGAGTGGTTTACTAAGGTCTAAAAGAAGAGAAAATACTGCAAGAGAACCTTGGAATTGCCAACAACACCTCTTGCTCAGTGCTGGAAATGGGTCAGGCAAACCTCATCTGCAAATGTGTCTGTGAGCAAAGTGAATGTTTTATTCTCCAATTGATACCAGAAGCTTTTATGCTGTTACAGCACACTTGAATCATCCTTGAGGAGCCTCGTGTTGGGCCATGGGCAGCTTGCAGTGCAGGCTGCAGCTGGGGAAATTTCTCTTTGCAAGCTTGAATTTCACAGTGGAACTGCTGTAACTCTGTCAGCAGCCAAGGACAGAAAATCTCCCACAGATCCCGTGTGAGAGTCACTGAGCTGCTTCAGTGAACACCAGCCCAGGATGTCAGGATTTGTGGGGTGGATCCTGCAAGTTACCTCAGTATTACTTCTAGGGACAAAAGACACAGCTGAGCAAGTGCCATCAACCTGTGTGTAGCCACTGCTGTAGAGGTCATTTGTCTGGAGGCTGAGTTACTTGAATTCACATAAATATGTAAGTTTAAACTGTCCTGGGAAATATCAAAAAGACTGAATAATACTTATTTCTTGCCAAATAGGCATTTCCACAAATTTCCACCTTGCCTACAGAATTGATTTTTCTACATTAAGGAGATGGTTTTATAATTTAGCAGTACATAATTCTTGTTTCAGTTTGATGTTGGCATCTGGATCATTTTTCAGTCGGTCATACTAAGAAATGAAAGCTAATGGCTTCATTCAATAGTGGCTGAAATAATCCCCAGAAATGTCTTTTCACATTGTAAATTGATGCACGTTGTTGTCATTATCTTATATAAATGATTGTGGGGTTTTGCTGCACTTTTGAGGCTCATCTCTGTTTTATGCAATAAATCATAAGGAAAACTTAGTGAAGACCTCGCTGTTCTGTGATCTGCATGAAATGTGCCTGTATCCATTATCTGGGTGCAGTCTGGGAATTGATCACAGCTCTTGCTCACTGCCATGTTCCTGGGATATTTGGCAGCCAAAATGTCATTTTTAAGGTGGAGAAGGAAGTGACTGAGAAGGACTTGAATTAAATATGAGCCTCATCTTTATGGAGGAGGAGTCAGGCAGAGACTGGGATCGTACAAAGCCTGTCCTGAGGCACACAGTTGAGCTGGAGCTGAATTCTTTGGAAAGCCACAACTTTGTCTGAAGTTATAAAATTGAACTGGGTTAACTTAAGCATTGTGTGTGGGGTTTGATGTTTTTACAAAGACACCCAAGATAAAATATACCAATATTTGGGACTTTTATTACTGGGGGCTGTAAGGAGATGTTGCACAACAACAATTTATTTTCTCTGGTGCTTATGACCCGTAAGCAAGCCCTTGGCTCCTCTGGAGTCTCCTACTCTTGCTTCCCAAGCCGTGAGATTATTCAGCCAAGCAAGGCTCTGCTCTGTGGAGGAGTGGGAAGTAGGAGAGCAGCAATTGGGAAGCCTGCAGCATATGAGCAATCTCCTCCCTGAGCAGAGTTCTGGAGCTTGAAGGCAGCAAGCTGTGAGGAGAGGACAGCAGCAATGGGCAGCTGTCAGTTTGGCTGTTTAGCCACAGTGATTTTTGTCAGAAGACAGAAAACAGTACATCAAGAGTAAAGAGAAAACAAATAGCTCCACCATCTGCTCTGGTGGGAGTAGCCATATGGAGTGGAGTTCAAGGGGTGCTGTGTTCTGGTTTTCACTCTCTTTCTCTCCCTGGTGTTCTCCATCAGTCGCTCTCATCTCAGCTCCTTCCTTCTCAGTGGCTGTCTCTGAGTGGGGTGGAGCTGGTTTGATAAATGGATTCCCCATTTTCTCAACAGCAGCAAAAGGAAATTTCCAGTGCAGCACACGATGTCCAGAGAGCAGCTCCTCTCATCCAGCAGGAACCAGGAGTGGCAAGGAGGCACAGCAATGTTTTCTCAGGGTCCTTGGCAGGGGCTGCAGCTGTGTGTGAGCAAACCCAGAGTAGGACCAGGGGGACCTCTCAGCTCCCAGCTCTGAGCGTGTGGAGCACACAAAAGACAAGATGATAATTTAGGAGCGAGTTTTATACTTATTAATTCTTGATTTTATGTTTTGCTCGCTTTTCCAGTGCAGCTGCTTTTTCTATAATGGTTGTAGCGTGGCTGATCTGAAGTCAAGGGGTGGTTTGGGAACCCTGGGTCCCTCATCTGCTTTGTCTTAAATCTATCCCCAAGTCATGGCAGAGAATTGGATTCCAAATTCCATTATTACTATTTTTTTGCATCGTTCCTCTAATATTTTGAAATAACAGGTAGTGGCTGTTTACTTGCTGTGCTTGTAAAAATCCATGGTTTACTTTGTAAAATAGATTTGAATCTAACATTTGGTGTAAGAAAAGCTTAAAATGAGAAAGTTGAAGAGATGAATGCCTTTAGTGTGCTGGGGTTTTATTTAGTTGCTAAAACTGGAACAGGTTTGGCTTCAAATTAGATCAGAAGTTAAGATAAATGTGGATGAAATTGGATCTGTAAAAGCCAATCCTGCCTGTAAGCCTAAACTGTTTCACTGTTGGGCGTTTTGGGGGTGTTGGGAATCCAGTTAATGAAGATAAGATTTATAAATCCAAGAGATTTGGAGGCAGCACTGACCCAGTGACACCGTGAGCGTGCTGGTGACTGGGTCTGGTGAGCAGCAAAGAGCAAATCCTTGTGCTTAGGGGTCTCTTTTTCCCTGCACTGCAGATTGGTTGCTGGTAGAAGGTGAAATAATCAGAAAGGTGCATCTGTAACTGCAGATCTGATCTGCTCAGCTCAGTTTTGGCATCCCCGTTGTCATGGGAGCCTTTTGTCTACGTAGGAGTGAGAGGAATGCTGCAAATAAATGTTTGGAGTACGTGGGGTGGAATTTCTTTTCCATCAGAAAGGTAATTTGTGAGCAGGAGAACAGTTGAGCTGCAAGGGTAATTCTTGGGCTGTGAGAAACTCAATTTTACTTCATGGGAGTTCTTTAGCCATGGTAGTTTATTTGGGAGGGTGTTGAATTTGACAATTTTTAGGTTTTCTGTTGGGTTCTGTTTTTTGGGGATTTGCTTTAGTCTTTGTTTTAAACACTAATGGACAAGAGGTTTTTTTTATTCTGTTCAATACAGAACAGAACTGACTTGCTGATATCTCTTTTATTTCAGGATTCTCTTTTTCTGGCAGGAAAAACCCAACTGGTTTGCCCATGAAATACAGACTTATTAATTTTAGCTTTCTTTTATGAAAGTATCTTGGTTTTGCATCTACTGATTTTGGAACAGATGCTTCTGTCTCTCCCTGCCTCCTTTTCTCATGGAAAACCCAACAAAATTAGTTTGAAAAGCTTGTCTTGAAGTGCTACACTGAAATAGTTAATATGCAGAAAAACTCCACTCAAATATCTTTGTAATGAACTTGAAATATCGAGGGAATTTTAGACAAAATGTAATCAAACAGTGCATCAGGACTGTTTTTGCTAACTAATGGTAATTAAAACTTCCCCCTTTGCCTGCTTGCCTATGTTCAAAACGTAATTGATTGTATTAAAGTTTCTCAGAACTAAATACTTCAACCCTGGGGTTAACCATATTTGTGGATACTTAATCATATCCACAGAAACAAGGCAAGCAAAACAAGACAGGATGCCAGCCTGTGTGAAATGGAAAATAATATTGTTGTGCAACAATTAATTCTTTATCTAGGGATGCCTCCAGAATGATCAGTTAAAGGCTTCAGATGAATTGAACTAAATAAACTAATAAAAAAATAATTATCTACTAAATAAAATGTTATCCGGGTACAAAAAAAATTTAGTTGTTTTTTTTTTTTTTAATTCCAAATTAATTTTTGCAGGCTAATGAGTGGTGTATGCTATTAGAGCTAATGCAAGAGGTGATGTTATGGAGCTTCAAAGCTGAGGCCAAGAAACCCAGGGATTTAAAACTGGGAGAGAATAACTGCATTACTTTGGGATGATACGAGCGTTCTGTCAGAATGAGAACAGTTAGAACTTCAATGTGAGTTATTCCTTCTTTCAGCAGCTTTGCCTGAAGAGGCTGATGCATGTAATGCAAAAAAAATCTGGGTTTTGTAAAGCCAGAGCTGTAATCCAGCAATCCCTTTCCCTCAATCCCATATTGGGATTTATCACCCCGACTGTATTTTAATTCTGCACTCTCAATTTATGCATTTCCAGCAAGTTCCTTGCAAGTTGAGTCTTAGTCTTTGTAAAACTGTTCAATATTATTATGAACAATGTAACACCAACTCACACTGAATCCTCTCTTCTCATATATTCCCCTCTGCTCTTCCTTGCTCAGAATAATTCTCCTTTGGAAGCTTTCCTTTGCTCACCTGAATGTATCTGATGGGGTTTGCAACCTCTTGATTCTCTCTAAAAATTAGGGATGTCCAGATATTTGCCTTATTACAGTTAGTACAGCATCAGACAAACTGGCTGCAAAAATATCCTCATAATGAAATGTTTTAGAGTGAATTTTACTGTGACAGACCAGTGAAATGCTAAGACCAATGTCCTCTGGAATGTGTGGTGGAATCAGCTGGTTGTTGGGTTTCTAACAGGCAACAAGTGAATAAACTTGGTTTTAATAGCAATAAAAAATTTAAATTAATATTATTGCACATTTTACTATTTTTTTTTTCAGTCTTTTACGTTCCTCTCATGTATTTGTGCTTATCATTAACATGTGGTTGGTCTGTTGTGTTAAACCTCCTATTTGGAAAATAGAGTTTGTCTTTACAAAGCTGGAGTTGCAGTGAGTGATTCTGCTTCTTCTGCTACTTCTCAGGTTCAGGTGGTGATGGAGCCGTGTCTGAGGTTATTTTAGGCTCGGGTTTGGGCCGGGTTCGGGCGGTGATGGAGCCGCGGCTCAGGCTCGCTGCCCGTGCCTCCGGCGCCATCTATCGGCCTCGCCCGGTCACTGCACCGCGCCGCTCCCTGCGCCGGCTCCGTCTCCCTCCTCCTCCTCCCTCCTCCTCCTCCCTTCTCCATCTCCCTCCTCCTTCTCCTCCTCTCCTCCAGCCGGATTCCAGCAGCTCCCAGGAGCTTCCAGTATCCCCGGCATGTTCGGACCAGCGCGCTCCTATCGCCGTGCCTGCTGTCCTGCTCCGGGCTCAGCCGCTCTTTAGCAATCCCGCCCCAAATCGGGCTGGTTGGGAGTGCGGGGTGTGGGAGGGTAAAGGTGAGTGGTGATCACCTCCAGCACTTCGGAATGTCACCCTTGAGCAAGGGACAAATCCTGCCAAGCTGGTGAAATGTTTGGGAAGGTGTGCTGCAGCTCTGACAGCTCCAGAGAGACAGGAATCGCTGCGCTGCGCTGGTCCCTGGCTCAGGAGCCCTGCTCAGCCCTGCTCAGCGCTCACAGGGGAGGGGATGTCCCTGGATTGCCAAAAACACCGCAGGCACAGTGGCTGCTCCATCCTTGGCACTGCAGCTGCACCAAAGAACCGACCTGGGCCAGCTCCTGTCACCCTGTGCCCAAGGAGGGTGGGAAGTGGAACCAGCTTGTTCAGTGAGGATAAAAGAGGCAGGGAAGAGACAGAGCTGGGCCATCTGAACAATGGCCCAAGGGCTGCTGCCTCTGTGCAAGGCATCCTGCTCTGTGCATCAGCTGAGATGGGGGAGAGCTGACTGGGCATCGCTCAGAGCCTGCTGAGCCATTGCTTGGTTTCTATATTCGGATTGTGTTAGCATTATTCATTTCCTTTCTGTTCCTGTCCTGTAAAATCACCTCAAGGCACAAATTTTGGTTTTTCCCCCTCCTCTCTCCCCCATCTCGTTGGGGAGGGGGTGAGGGAGCGAGTGGCTGGTTCAGTTCCCTGCCCTGGGAAACCACAACCAAGATCAAGGAACTTGCTTCCTTACAGTAGGTGGGTGCTCAGTGTGATCCATCGAAATTGCACGTTCTGAAAAATTCCTTCTCTTTCATTTTCAAACTTCAGTGGGTGTTAGAGAAGGTGGGAGCTGTTATTCTGCACAGTATGAACCTCTTGGAAATGCAGACAAAGTGGAACAGTTTAGGGCTGGCTGGGTTAGCTGCAAACCCCCGTGCAGGTGGAAATGTAATCTCGCCTCTGGAACCTCCTGCTGATTTCTTGTCTTTATTTCGTTCTTGTTTCCCCCCTCTCTGCTTCCCAAGAACACTTTGGCTGAGGTGAAACAAATATTTCCTCACAGCTGACCTGAATGGAGGGACCCACGCCGTGTTTTGGATTCAGTCTCTGCAAGTGACTTCTGTTAAATGAAAAGACTCTGTAATGCTGTCACGGATCATGTCCTGTAGCTACAAGGCAAGGTGTTGTCCAGAAAAGGAATTTAAATTAAGGAAGAATGGTGCTTATATTGCTAAATATACAGCAGACAGCTTAGTCTGTCTTAACAGACAGCTTAGTCTGTCTTTGGTGATGTTTTTGGGGGATTTTTTTTTTTTCTTCTGTGAAAAAATGCAATTTTGTGACAAGTAATACTTTTTTTTTTTTTTTGAAAAAATGCAATTTTGTGACAAGTAATACTTTTTTTTTTTTTTTGAAAAAATGCAATTTTGTGACAAGTAATACTTTTTTTTTTTTTTATCTTTCTGTATGGCAAAAGCAAAGAGCAGGGTATTTCAACTTCCTTGTGCCAGCTGTTAGAACAAAACAACTGCAAGTTGTCAGCTTGGGAACATTGTGAATCTTCATTGGGCATTCTGGTGATCTAAAGGTGCTTTTGCTGTGTTCTCCTCCTGAAATAACCTTAGAAAGAGCTGCTGGGAAGGGCATTCTTTCATTTTATTTTGCATTTCATTTGCTTTGGAGATAGCATGTTGCAATATATTTCTTGTTTTATTGCTCTTGCATGTGGAGGAATTACAGATCTTCAAAGCTGAAGGTTCTACGAAAAATAAAAGCAAATGTGATTTTTAAAGTATTATTTTTAATTGATGTATATTATTACTGCTGCAGTTGCCCTAAAGCTGATGAGGTTAAAGCCCAAGTGTATCACTCAGATTGCTCAGCACACCTTGTAAGGCCATTTGCAGTGGTTTGATGCTGAACTTTGGGTGAAACTGCTGGGACTTGCTCTGCTGGTGATGAAGTGACACCATTACGGTGCTGAAGGGTCCCCAATGCCCTCTCTGATGGCCTTTTTGTCCTCACCTATTGCCGAGGCCCTGAGTCAGCTTTGGGTTTTGGGCTGCTGTGAAATTCCTCCTGTTTCCTCTCAAAGCCCAAACCCCCTCCTGGCTCCATCTTTGCTCTGGGAATGGACACAGCCCCATCCTTGCTCTGCAGGCACAAGCACAGGTGAATTCCAAATAACTTGTCTAATAAAAGTAAAGGGAAAATCCCCCACAAAGTAAAACTTGTTCTCTGTGACTCTCACTTTAGGCAGAATTACTAAGTACAAGTTTTAGGATTCATCAACATTGGGTTTTTCCAGATTTGTTTCTCAAATTGGAGGCTGTAAGAGAAGTTTCAGGACTGGTTGTAAAAGGCTGAAAGGTTCTCTCTCCAAAATGATTGAAATGCTGTTCAAGCTCCATCACTTTTGTCCAGGTGCCAGTTAGGGCTGCAGGTGGTGCAAGCCACCCCACGGAGCCCCCAAAGGGTTCCCTGAGAAATATCCGGGCTGGAAATGGGCTCCTGGCCCTTGGGGTGATGCTGTCCACAGCCAGCTGGGGAGCCCTGGGATTCTCTTACCTTCCTGCAAATTCCCTTTTGTGTCCCTTGGAGGGCTTGTAGGGATCTCTGGAAAAGTTTCAGGAAGCTTGCAGATGTCTCATTAGTACATTATTGCAATGATCCCTGACAGAGTGTGAATTAGAGTTCTACTTTCTCAAGCTGACTTAGATCTGGTCACTTAAAACTCTGTTTGCTGTTCAGTGATGTGCCATTAGCTGTGCAGGGCTGTAATTTTCTACTTTTTTCAACAGGTCTTCAAATGATTTTACATTTTTGATTTTACAGTTTAATTTTACATTTTCCTCAGCCTTTACTGCAAAGATTTAAAATGGGAAATCTTTTCCTTATTGAACACTCAGTGTTATTTTTTTGCTCCCTTTTAATGATTTTAATGGGAGGCCATCCCTGGCAGCTGCCACAGGCTCGTACCCCTGTGTTGGGGTGGAGAGCCAGGCCAGCTCCCCACACTGGGCAAACTCTGCTGTTGGTTTGGCCACTTGAGCCCTGGTGGCTGAGAGTGCCCTGAGGGTCCTGTGCTCCATGCAGGGGCTCTTTGGAGCTGGCTCTGTCCCAGCCTCCCTGCAGCCCTGCTGGAGCAGCAGCTCTGTGTTTTCTGCCTGAGCAGCTGCTCCAACCCTGCCCCAAACCAGCTCTTGAGCATTTCTGGGACTTGATTTCTGCTGAGGCACACAGCCCTGTGAGGTGCTGGCTTGGGCCAGGGTTTGGGCTCTGAGAGGTGGCTCTGGGTCAGTGATTTGGGTGCTGGGGTGGCTCTGGGTCAGAGATTTGGGTGCCCAGGTNAGAGGTGGCTCTGGGTCAGTGATTTGAGTGCCCAGGTGGCTCTGGGTCAGTGATTTGGGTGCTGGGGGGCTCTGGGTCAATGATTTGGATGCCCAGGTGGCTCTGGGTCGTGGTTCTGAGATGGTTCTGGGTCATGGTTGGTTCTGAGGTACCTCAGACACCAGG